>JAQBSW010007584.1:0-39939 GCA_029291075.1 Eudiplozoon nipponicum | reverse complement strand
AATGTTTTGCGAGCGTGTGAAGAATATCAAATATATGGTTGCCAAATAAGTACATAGCATCAGTACAATAGAATTCAAGATATGCTAAATTTGCCAAAAATTGAGAATTACAACAAATCTATGCATTGATCATTATCAATTATTACATTTCGTGGTAATTATGACATTGTTTAATTAAATATATAATTTTCATATATTTTTTTCTGAAGAGAACTAATATGTTTGCACATGTGTATGAGGTGTTGCGTCCCTGATACAAAAATTAGAAACGTAAAACGAAGTCAGCAAGAACAAAGGGTATAATACAATTTACCCATGCATTTCGTGCTTACTGCCGATTCGTAAAAAGGACCCTACACAAATTTGCATTCAAAAAGTAATGCTGTGTAAACAATACAATTAAACAATAATTGATTGCGCGGGTGGAGGTAAAAATTCTTTAAATCAAGTTTTCGAGCTTGAAGTAAGCACCAATCCCATTGTATTTAACCAGCCGTGCGTTGCGACTGGCATTAGTTTTGTTATGTTGTTCGACGTCTGGTTAAATACAATGAGATTGGTGTTTACTTCAAGCTCGCAAACTTGATTTAAAGAAAAGTAATGCTGTGTACCTGACTATGGTATCAGGGACAATGTGTATAGATCTGCTGTGGTCACATGTGTTTAGATTTTGTTTTAATTCTAAATTGTGGCAAAATTTAGCATACTTTATAATCCGTTTTTTAGTACTAAGTACTGACTCGGTAAATTTAGTGTTGTTGCTCTTTATAGGGCCGGTATATTTTATATATTATGGTTTGGCCTTGAAGCCACATTCTCGAAGACATTACATGAAATAACGCCTTTAATGTTTGGATATAAGAGATTGTTCCGTCCAATTGTCTCACATTTCTGGACCAATCTTATAGTGGTTATAGGGCGTAACACTGGCTATTATAAGGTACGTAACACTTAGACGCACATTGCTCAGTTCTATGTAAACAAACTTTTGGAAATATGTTACATATATACGAAGCTATTTACATCAAACACCAATCACCCTACCTGAATATTGGAACGTTACACCAAAATAATATTGTATGCGACTGGCCACGAATCAAACAGTTCTATAACGATATTCTAGAATCCAGACAAACCCGACCATCAATTTTACTATAATTAAAAAGCATACACCCGGACTTACAGAGATGTAATTTAGAAGGTGTGCAGATGCACCATTATTATAATCCAAAACGAAAAAAACTTAGTTAGGCGCCAATTTATTCAGTCCACGCCCTGTGCTTATGCCATAGGGCACACCTAAACCTATTCAATATGTGATATGACGAGCGAGGCACCGAGGAGAAACATGCTTGAATGCGCAAGCGAAAAAAGCCAAAGTCTGATAAAATCTCAATAAATCGTATTGATCTCACAATTAAATTATTTTGGCAGTAACAAACATCCCTAATCGCACAGTGAAACACAGCCACAAATGTGTTCACAATGAAAAACTTAGTGAAAGGTAAACACTCCTAACACATTGGCGAATAAATAAAAAGTACAATAAAATCACAAGTGGCCATTCACTAAAATTAATGATGTCTGCGATATTTAAAACTCTCACCAAAATAACAAATTCGAATTAATTATTATTTTATATCTTAGAATATTTATTTAGCTATTGATAAAATGAACAATGCATGCTAACGGCATTAAATTGCCATAATTATCGGAAATTTGTCTATACAGGCAAATTTTCAATAGGGTTTCATAACGAAACTGTCACATGCCAGGTCCGATTTATTCTTAGATTGTACTTTAGAGAAGCAAGAAATGCAAATAACAATTACTTTTTTCTAACAATGCCAGAAATTTAGAGGCGTTCAATCGAAACTGACATGTCTGCCTTACGTCTTAATATCCATAGGCATGAAAATTTTAATGCAAATGAAATTTATATTACAGATTATCAGGCTCTACGCCGTTGTCAATTAGCAATTAATGGAAAAAATTAGTCATAGTAGTGAAGCCAGAAAGAGTTAAATGTCTGACTAATTCAATGTATAGTTTCGCAAATGCTTGGGCGACTCAGTATCTGGTCGGTAATTAGCCTTTAAACTTCATCGGTTTTATTAAGAACACTCGCTGTTTAATTATCTGTCCTGTTTGACTTTCGATTATACGTCGATAATTTGAGTGCATATTGTTTAAATCGCTCAGAACATTGATTGCGAGGACGATGAGAACAACTATTTAAATCAAGATTGAGGTTTTGATATGTATACATACATTTGTAGTATAAAATAAGTAATGTATGGTGTAGAAAAGGCAATTCATCCAGTAGAACGTTTAGCCTATAGGAATCCTTTCACAAAGCCTTGTCCAGAATTTGTTATGAATACAAAACGTATAATATGTGCTTTGGAAACTGTTGCTCTATCAACTGAGCCACTCTGCGACAGATTGGGTCAGTGTTTATAATAACAGATTCCGAAGCAGACGTGCCCAGTTTCGAGCCAATCCAAGGCAAATTCTAGACAGTACATGAAAAATAAACCACATTTATGCTTTATTTAGACCACCATGATACATGAATTATATGTTGAGTAATCGTTTTGATATTTAAACTTTGCTTTTATGTGAATGTTTTTTGTGCTATTATTGAAATGATTCCTCGATTTTTATGACACATAAAGTAGCGTTAATAAAGATATATAGTCACGTGGAGAATATTTGTTATTTTATCATATGTGAAATTTTGTCGCACATGCGAAATTTACTTTTGCGAACCTTGCTTACAAGCTAAGATTTTAATTGCGATTTTGTTAAACATTTTATTCGATTATTTTCTGAAGATCTGTAAGTTGAGATTTTATAAGCCAACGATGTTTTGCTATATTCAGTCGTTATATCCTATTGTGAAATCTATTACTTTTTGTCTTGCAATCTTTATTGGCACTGAGGCAATTGGTCTAACCGGATTTTGTTGACGGAAACAGGCCTACAATAAATGAAGAGACACTATTAAGATGAGCGGGCTATAAGACGATTGGACAACTTGTGGTAGTTCACCAGGCATTGACCACTAAATTGGGTGCTTACGTTGGTGAATATAATTATGGTGGTATCAGCCAATACACGATGTGCTATAACGCATCGACTAGAACCAGGACAGTGCTTGATAATCTACGGTAGACTGAATTGGACCCGTGGTACTGCAGTCACACTATGAAGACGGGGCAGCAATCGGATGATCGAGCCATGTGTGGTGATTCGGCAGACGTTGACCACTGCATTAATGAATAAAGTATTCATCGAGAGAAACCCACAAAAAACCCCTCAAATGCTCTAAATAAAATTTGAAAACTTCACATAAACACCGATCACATTCTAACTTACTAGTCACAAAACATAGCAAAATTACTATTAGTTGCACATACAGATGCATTTCAACCACCTAGAAACACCATCCAAGCACAACATGAAAATTTTAATGATTACAGCATTCGTCAAGAGAAATTCAGAAATCAATAAATCAAGAATTAAATCGAAATGGGAATAAAATATATAAAAATAAACACAGACAGAAATAAATACGCCAAATATAAATCATATTTACACGGTATTTAGTTATACGTATAAAACCAGTTTTTAACCATTTTAACCAATCAGATTTTATGAATTACATATTATATAGTGGTGGACAAATACTTTCGTGTTAAACATGGTCAAATTGAAAATATATTAAAAAAATTACTTAAAAATACAGTCATTGTGCTTGTTAATCGCGAACTAAATCTCGCTATATTTGTCAAGCCATAAAATTAAAATAATTAGTAAAGACTAACATATTAGTAGTAATACTGCCGACATAATTAAAATATCTAGGTTTGATTGATCATAAGCGAGCACATTTTCGATTATTCAACGATTATATGAATTTATGATCATTGACTAATTATCTTTAAATAACATATATTAAAACATTTAATTTTTTTAGTTCGCTCATATAGATTTTTAACAAAATGTTTCACATCGTTCCATTAATGTCAAGATAAATTTTTCACTGGAGTAACAAGTGTTCATAAATAATTGAAATTCTCGATTTTGATGTACTATAGCAGATATTGAAATCCATCGTGTCGGTAGCATGTACCGATTTGTCAACCATAGTGTTAGTACCATGTACATTATCGATACCATAATGTTGGTATCGGGTACTGACACAGTAGTCATAGTGTTGGAACCCTTTACAGACTCGGTATACATATTATATATATAAAGAGTGAGCTTTGAAGTCGCATTGTCGAAGACATTACTACAGATTAACATATACGTAAAGTAGATTGTACCATCCTAATTTCACAAATTCCTCACCCAAATATATAGTGGGTAAAGGGCGAAATACCGGCCCCAGTTGATGAGTCGCCAGTAAGCATGACACGAATGTGCACGAGATTATATTTTCCGTTTCTGCTGTCTTTAGTTTATCCTTCTGGTTATATTTGAAATAATTTGTTGCTAGTTTCGCTACACCTAATACATAATTGCATATATGTTAGATCTCCGCCACAAACAATATCTAAATTTTCCACCTGTTGATATTTCGACCAATCGTGCCAACTGACTTGCACAAAACTACACTCAAAATGAAATGCAAAACAATTGCTGTAATCAAGGTTGCAATGATGATATAAAAATCTGACCCATTATTTAGATATATTTGTCAGTATAAATTAAGTGGTGTATAGTGTAGAACAGGCAGTTCTTCTAGTAGACCGATTTCGTCCTTATAGGGAAATTACCACATGCTGTCCATAATTTGCAGCGGACAGGGCTCGAACCTGAGCACTTCTGCTTCGGAATCTGGTGCTGTAACTACTGAGGCACCCGCGCAACCAAAATTCGTATAATTTTAGTAATGCATAACAAATCTGACACAAACTCTGGCACACAATATAAGTTGCCGTTTCGAATTTAAATTTAATTATGTTTCAAATTTAAATTGCTAATATACCTACCCATTCTAGATTTACGCCTGCCACGATTACGGCATATATAGATGACAAATATTCCGGGTATAAGAACCAAGAGTAAGCCGCCAATAACGCCAATCCATGCCATTGTCCAGTCACGCCAGTCAGTGCTAACTTTGGAGACTATGGCAGTTCATAAGGACAAGAAGCATTCAATGAAAAATTAAAATTACAATGTAACTTGTTAATTATAAGTCGGTAAGTCGTTGTCTAAAAACATGCTGTGTAATGTTGAATAATGATATTGCACAATCGTTTCGTGCAATTAAAATGTGCGTTTGAAATATGGTTTATTGCGTGAACAACTATTCTTATCAAAACATAATCACATACAAAAATTTATATTTAAATTTATTGGACACCATCATTGTTGCATAGTATGAACGGATTTAATCTTTTACTTTTTTCAAATGAAATTACATGAAAATAAATGAAAAGCGGTCCAAGGAAATTAAAAATAAAATATCGTCTGCAATTCAGTAGAAAAGGAAAAATGATAAAACCTTTTAACAACAGATGGGTCAATATTTGGGAATCAGAGCAGTAGTGATTTCCTGCAAAACAAACAATAGTTCCTACCTTAAATGAGACATAAATCGTAAATGTAGCAAAACATTTTTTTAAACAATAATATATATCTGAATTACCTGATCTGCATTTTGACTAACGCAGTAAATTTATTTAAAATATTTCAGCTGTCGTTATCGGCAGCCTTCTTCAGTTGGTCCATCCTCATCAGTTTTCCAAAACAAAACTAATGAAGCAAACGCGTTTTTTCCTCTGTCCATATCATTTATACTTTAGACCGACGTTTGACTCGATAGTTGCGTGTCACATGTGTGTATGTGTGTGTGCGTGTTTTTCCGTACTGTTATTTTCATCTAACTAAGTGAGACAAGAGTCGCTGAATATGACGTTAACTTTTGCATGCGTTAGGCGATTTATTTAATACACCCCATGTGAAATGACGATACTAAGATTGCCCTCTCATTTTCTGGTGGGGATAGGCCAATAAATCAGAAACACTCGTCATAATCACATGCCGTTGTAAGTGAGAAAGTTAGAAATGCATCAATTCTAGTCTCCCTTAGGTGATCATAATAGTTATGGAAATGCAAACACATACACATTTATATAATTAAACGAACATTGGTTGCGCGGGTGGTGATAACAATTATTATAATCAAGGTTGCGGTCTTGATATAAACACCTGACCCATTAATTACTTATATATGTCAGCATAAACCAAGAATTGTTTAGTGCAGAAAAGGCAATTCATCCAGTAGACCGGTTTCGTCCTTATTGGGAACTCATCAAGTACTGGCCAGAATTTGCCGCGGACAGGATACGAACCTCGGCACGTCTGCTTCGTAATCTGGTGCTCTAACCATTGAGCTATCCTGCCGCACACTACACTACACACAATTTTCAGTTATATACTAACTAATGTAACTTTGGTTAGTCAATTTTTCCTTTAGGTGGAGCTCATATGGCATCCATTTAGACCCAAAGTTCCAACTAACCATGCCCAATCTGTCATTACTGAACAGACACCACATTACATTGGGAAGTGGTATTGAAATGAACATTTATATAATTAAACGAACATTGGTTGCGCGTGTGGTGATAACAATTATTATAATCAAGGTTGCGGTCTTGATATAAACACCTGACCCATTAATTACTTACATATGTCAGTATAAACCAAGAATTGTATAGTGTAGAAAAGGCAATTCATCCAGTAGACCGGTTTCGTCCCTATTGGGAACTCATCAAGTACTGGCCAGAATTTGCCGCGGACAGGATACGAACCTGGGCACGTCTGCTTCGGAATCGGGTGCTCTAACCACTGAGTTATCCTGCCGCACACTACACTACACACAATTTTCAGTTATATACTAAATAATGTAACTTGGTTAGTCTATTTTTTCCTTTAGGTGAAGCTCATATGGCATCCATTTAGACCCAAAGTTCCAACTAACCATGTCCAATCTGTCATTACTGAACAGACACCACATTACATGGGGAAGTGGTATTGAAATGAACATTTATATAATTAAACGAACATTGGTTGAGCGGGTGGTGATAACAATTATTATAATCAAGGTTGCGGTCTTGATATAAACACCTGACCCATTAATTACTTACATATGTCAGTACAAACTAAGAATTGTATAGTGTAGAAAAGGCAATTCATCCAGTAGACCGGTTTCGTCCATATTGGGAACTCATCAAGTACTGGCCAGAATTTGCCGCGGACAGGATACGAACCTGGGCACGTCTGCTTCGGAATCTGGTGCTCTAACCACTGAGCTATCCTGCCGCACACTACACTACACACAATTTTCAGTTATATACCAACTAATGTAACTTGGTTAGTCAATTTTTCCTTTAGGTGGAGCTCATATGGCATCCATTTAGACCCAAAGTTCCAACTAACCATGCCCAATCTGTCATTACTGAACAGACACCACATTACATGGGGAAATGGTATTGAAATGAACATTTATATAATTAAACGAACATTGGTTGCGTGGGTGGTGATAACAATTATTATAATCACATTTGACAAACAACAATCAAGCGAAATTAGTGAGAGGTCAGTCTGATAGGACCGGAGGAAATAACGCGTTTTCTTCATTGGTTTGTTTTGTAAAACTGGTGAGGATGGACCAACTGATGAATGCTGCCGATTACGACTGCCAAAAAATTTTTTGAAGAAAAAATTAACTGGAATCATTACTGCGTTAGTCAAAACGCAGATCAGGTAATTTCGATTAATCCAATTTCGCAAAATTGATTTCATTTATATACAATAAAGTTTTAGAAATGGCATTTTTATTTCGCCGGAACTCAACTCGACTGTAATATCTGGAACTTAAAACAATTTATTTTAATAAGCAATGGGGGAGTAGACGCGTTTCTATTTTAATTGAAGCCTTTTCGCATTGTACCGACGTTTCGACTTCGAGTTACCGAAATCATCCTTCGAACTCGTTCCTTAGTCAAATTTATGGTAACATATATAGCACAGAAAATCAACACCAAATTCTTTAAATAAAGTATTCGAGCTTGATGTTAACACCAATCCGTTTGTACTTTACCAGTCGTCGAACACATAGCGAAACCCCTGCCAGTCGGACGCACTGACGCGTTTCGACCTTCTTTGATCGTCATTGGAGTACGACGGAAAACTGACTAGCGATAATCAAACCGCAATGCATATACATTGAAAGCAAAGTTAGATATGCGACTCTCACCTCGAGTAATCTGGCATTCATTGTACTTGACTGTAAATGGTGGTTGCACAATTTCAATGCAGGCACGAACATTAACATATTGCAGCATTCGACACATAAACAAAAAGGCAATACGATTAAACAATCAACTAATGCACAGTTGGTGGTAAAAATTCTTTAAATCAATTTTGCGAGTTTAAAGAAAACACCACTCCTATTATGTTCAACCAAATGCCGAAAAACATATCAAAACTACCGTCAGTCAAATATACTGACGGTAGTTTGCTATGTTGTTCGACGAATGGTTAGAAACAATGGGATTGGTGTTTACTTCAAGCTGGAAAACATGATTTAAAGAATTTTAACCGCCAACTGTGCAATAGTTGATTGTTTAATTGTATTACATATTTGTATATGTGCGAAATTGTGCGGCCACCATTTTCAGTCATGTACAATGTATGCCAGACTACTCGAGGTGAGAGCCGCATATCTAACTTTGCTTTCCTTATATATGCTTTGTGGATTGATCCTCGCTAGTCAGATTATCGTCGAACTTTGTTGATAATCATGGAAGGTTAAAACGCGTCAGAACCTATGACTGACTATCGTTTTCCTATGTTGTTGGACGACTGGTTAAATACAATGAGATTAGTGTTTACTTCAAACTGCCAAACTAGATTTAAAGAAAATTAGTGACGCACTTGTTTTTCAAATAATCAACAACAGAAATTTAGAATAAACGGTGTTACCGGATTTCTCGTACAACCAGTCTGTTTCATACACTAGCTGTCCGTCAGCACTGAAGAATCTCATTTGATAAACAAGCTGGTCAAATTCGTCAAAAGATTCCACTTCTGCATCGTCTGCAAAATCCCTGACAGGCATAAACGTCGTATTCGTGTGACTATTGCTAAAGTCAGTAAAATTGTCAATGATCCGTACTTTTTTCGATGAAATATACGCCTTAGAGGGCGCCTCCAAATTTTTGTCAGTGTAATGTCCAGCACTTGACCAAGTATTATGCGTTTCCAGCGAGGATGGACCATCTGACGCCACGTGACCATTTTGCAACATGAAGTTACTTTCAGCATTCACACCGACCATCTCTCTATTCGCTGAATCTGGAAACGTCACAAAAGTGTTTGGCACCTGATGGTTGGCGTTGTTATGTTTTGAAATTTTCTGATAGAGCATCTCTTCCGAAGGCCATTCAGACAAGCGAAGAACGGCTTCTCCCGTCTCCGGTTGATCGACATACCTGTCTGTGCAAACAGAAGGTGTCATCTCCATGTCAGAGCTCAACAACAAGTGTTTGTTGACAGTGATATCGTCAGGTAGTTGAGTTAATCGAGACGATGCATCGGGAACCGTGAACTGCGTTACAAAAGTCATTTAACATACATTTATTAAAAAGTGTTACTGATGGATGTTAAACACTCACTTCGTCTTCGTTATCTACACTAACACTGATGTTTTGTAATTCTAACCTGAATTTTGTGTTATAATACATCGGTATACGTTTTAGCATGTCCCATTCTGATTACCCGTCATCACACAAAATTGGAGGAATTGGTAAATTATGTGAAACAGCTGCTTTAAACGTACACGTATTCACAGATGGTAACGTGCTTAGTGAAATGTAATCACATAAAATAAATGAAACCCAGCCATGTTAATCACATTCGTAAAAGTATATCAGTGCACAAATAAACAAACTAACCAGTCCGTATGTCTTTGGATCAATTTTGTGCGCTACAGATATCCATCGATTGAATTTATCTGACCATTCGCACAATATAGCCAAACAAGCGCCCATCACACGTAATGACGTGTTTCGAGTTACCATGATCATCATCAGTTAATATCTACACTCAAAAGTAAAATATTTTTAAAAAGAAACTGGTGAATAAACAGTGAAAAGCTTGTGATAGACGACGAAGGTTAAAAGGTTGTTGGCCGATTACTTAATCACGAATGAAATGTGTGAACACATTAGGGGATTTTAGGTTTATTTGCAGAAACTGCGTGAATGTACATAAAGTATTGAGTTAGTAGAGGTGTAGAAAAAAATTTGAAATAAGTAAAATAAATATCGCCTGCTAAACAGATTGTCGTCTTTTCGATCATAAGCTAAGGCAGTAAATAGAAAATTATTTGTAAATAACAAATCATGCGGTAAATTATTATTAAGCGATTAGTATATCCTTTTCTTGTTCCCATCTCACCAGCATGCCACCTGGAGTGGATTTCATACTTCAAATTTGCTTCAGAATTGCTTTCCATTTGACAAATTTAAGAAAGTAAGTGTATAAAATAGGTCTGATGTGTGCAAAAAGGAATTGACAACTATCAATTTAGATTCACTTGTAACAGTGATACACGATCCGTTACTTATATGTGGCTGATTGGGTCTCAGTCTCAAATAAACGCCCATATGGACATACAAGCGTGGCGTACCCAATATAAGAAGTTATGATTTATTTAACAGTGGTGATGAGAAAATAATGAAAATAAAGAGACTTCACTGAAAAATAACAAAAAGGAGATTTCAATACACAAATATTTGTCTTTCTATATCCAACATTTGGATTTTAAAATCAGTGGTTAGAGCACCAGATTCCGAAGCAAACGTGTCCATGTTCGAGTCCTGTTCGCAGCATATTTTGGCCAGAAAATGATGAGTTCCCAATAAGGACGAAACCGGTCTACTGAATGAATTGCCCTTTCTACACTATACATTTATGAGTTTATACATACATATGTAAGTAATTAATGGGTCGGGTGCTTATAGCAAGACGCAACCTTGATTATAATAATTATATCATTAGAAGTAAGATAGGTTATAAAAAAATCAGATGGAAAAAGACAGGCAAGGTATACATGTGCCGCAAAATACGAAACAATTTTTTGGCGTGGCAAGAAAATAAAGCAGTACGATTAGGACAAAACACAAACACGCTCTCAATGCAGAACCAAATTAAACGACCAAGCAAGACCACATTCACGAGAAGCAAATGTACACACTTTCTGTGATTTCGACATGAATAATACAACTTGAACTAACTTTCAATTTTTCATTTCGAAAGCCAGATATACTGAACATGTAATTTGAGGTAATTAAATCAATGTTGCTATCTTGATATAATCACCACTCTCTTTATGTACATAAATTTGTCAGTATAAACGAAGTATAGCGTAGTGTGGAAAAAGCAATTCCTCCGGTAGATAAGTTTCGACCTTATTGGGAACCCTTCACGTACTGCCCATAATATGCCGCGAACAGGGTTCGAAACTGGGCACATCTGCTTCGGAATTTAGTGCTCTGACCAATGAGCCACCCTGCCACACACTACACACAATTTGCAATTATTTACTAAGTAACTTTTCTTGGTTATTCTTTACATTTGGTGGAGTCTATATAACTTCATTTTAGGCCTAAAGATCCAAATAATCATTACTAACCTGTCGTTGTTGAACAGATACCACGTTGCATGGGGAAGTGGTATTGAAATGAACATTTATATAATTAAACGAATATTCGTTGTGCGGGAGATGATAACAGATAACTAAATGAAAATTGCGATCTTGATATAAATACCTGTCTCGTTATGTAAATACATTTGTCGGTATTTGGTGTCCGTTCCCATTTAGTGTAATGTCTGTTCTATAATGACAAATTGTGTATGGTCCACTGATTATTTAGTTCTAAAGGAATGCTATTTAGGCTTAATTTCAAGGAAAGGGTAACCAAGAAACATTAGTTAGTATATATGCGGCAGGATAGCTCAGTAATTAGAACATGAGATACCAAGAGATATAAATAAGCACAAAGGCGGTCTATTGGATGAATTTCCTTTTCCACCATATAAAATACTTATATAATACTGACCAAATGTATGTACATAATGGGGCAGGTGTTTATATCAAGATCACAAACTTGATTATAATAATTGTTATCACCGTCCGCGCAACCAATGTTCGTTTAATTATATGAATGTTCATTTCAATATCCTATTCCCTTGTAACGAGGTATCTGTACTATAATGACCGATTTGGCATAGTTGGTTGGAACTTTAGTGCTAAAGGGATGCTTATGTAGGCCATACCTTAAGGAAAGGCAAACCAATAAAAATTAATTAGTATATAACTGAAAATTGTGTGTCGTGTGCTGCAGAGTGGCTTAGTGGTTAGAACACCATATTCCGAAGCAGACGTGCCTACGTTCGAGCCCTGTCCGCGGCAAATTCTGGACCGTTTTCTATGAGTACCCAATAAGGACAAAATTAGTCTATTGGATGAATTTCCTTTTCCACACTATGCAATACTTAGTTTCTGCAGACAAATTTATGTACACAATGAGAGATTTGTTCATATCAAGATCGCAACTGTGTTTTAATTAATTGTTATCACCGTCCGAGCAACCAATGATCATTTAACTCCAAAATTAGTTTATAATTATGACATGTTGAAATATATAGACAATATCAGAATACAACTAAAGTGATTGTGCACAAAGTGAACTTCATTTTGAAAACGCAATAGTGTATGTGAGCCAATCTTTTAATCATGTTAGCACTTCTATAATTATTTAATACAATTCTTATATACATTCACTAGATAATGCACAATTGTTTAGAATAAGAACAACGAATGCAAGATCCTTTTCAAATAATTGCATATAAAGTTAAAATAATGAGTATAAAAACAGTATTTTTATATAAAGGGCTAAAGTGATTAGGCTTAGAGCACTAAAATTAATTGAATTACAATCTATTTATTTGTAATAATATGATTTGCACCTTTTAGTGCCATTTTTGGTTACCTCAAAATCCTTTGGCACCGTACAGACACGAATAAGCATATGGTGAAATTGAGCAGGGGACTTCCATTTTCCGGATTCTCCACCATTTCGAATTCTATTACCTCTATTTTCACTGGAACTGATCGGAAGTTGGTTTAAGGAAGATGAAGGCAAAGATGCTGTGAGTCGATTAAACTTGTTTGTATCGCTTGAATTTCCAGCCGTCGAGAAGATCATAAAGTTAGATCCTGTCTTAGTAGTTCGTCGAAGGTGCTCTGGCGGATTGAATCGGACATGAACCAGAAGACCAACACGTTCAAACTGTACACTCTCCATTTCAATAGGTGGTGGTACTTAAATAAATGAAAATATTCAGAGTAAAATTAGAACATTACGAGTATCGCGTGTAATCAAATTGAACTAATTTACGGGAAACTATATTCCTACTTATAGTAGCATGAACATATTATTAGCTTGTCAGAACAATTCAGGCTCGTATCTGGGAGCGATATAGGTTTGTGTTAATTCTCTTAAGAATATTTTTGTAAAACTCTCGTTTCAAATTGAATTAATCTACCTTCATACATCAAATGATTACCAGCAGCTCTTGTTATTACACTGATGTAGCCCAGATTTAAATAATTAATCTATTAAACACGTAATAAATATAATTTAAAACATGGCGAAGACATTTGGAAACGGAATTTTAAAATATTTTTTCAAAAAGGAAGGCCAAATTTACAAAGTAAACTTGTTTGTTAAATTTGTAATTTTATTCAAATAGGAAATTTAAAACTATATTAAACTGAATAAATATAAAATGTATATTTTTAGGTTAAAATGTCTCTGTTTTCTGGCTCCATTAATATTCTTCAAAACATATGTGCTCTTAAATTTGTGTTTCACCGTTATTAGCACTAAGGGATGAATTGCGTGAAATAAAAATGCTTTTATAACATAACGTTTAACAATTGAGCTCATCCCAATATCTGGGACAGGTCTCTGCGACCGCTGCTCTGTTTTTGTATTCTTATGCAAATTATGTCATAACCATGTGGCTTCTGCATAGCCTCAGTTTCTCATTTCAGTTCAGTTAAATGGCGAAGGGACAAAAAAAGGCAGTTTGACTCAAAAAAGTAATGAAAGACAACTTTCGATTATAACTATAATCTCTACATTTTCACCGTCAAACGACAGTAAAACGTGAGTTAATTTTAACATTTCAAAAACTAAATTTCATGAGGGCGAAAATGCTAATGATGATGATGATGTTGACGATGATGATGATGATGATGATGTGGTCAATGATGACGAAAAAAATGGTAATAAAGATGATAGTGACGATGATGACGATGATGATGATGCTGCTGCTGCTGATGATGATGACAATGATGTTGATGATGGTGGTGTTGATGTTGATGATGGTGATGATGACGATGATGATAATGCTGATTATGATAATGATAGTGGTGATAATGATGATGGTGGTGGTGATGATGATGATGTAGATGATGCTGATGATGCTGCTACAGCTGATGATGATGATGATGATTATGATGATTGATGATGATGATGATGATGATGATGATGATGATGATGATGATGATGATGATGATGATATGATGATGATGATGATGATGATGATGATGATGATGATGATGATGATGATGATGATGATGATGATGATGATGAAAATGAAGTTTATGATGAGTGCGATAATGATAATTAGAAGAACGAAAATAGTGATGATGATAATTAAACCAATGATTAGGTCGATACTGACGACGATATGTATGGAAATGAGGATTATTATGACGACGATGAGGATGAGCTAGGTGTCGATTGACAAGAGTAGGAGGAGGATGATGATGAGGATTAGGATGATTATGATAACGATGTGGATGATGACGACGATGGTGGTGAGGATGGTAAGGATAATGATGATGGTGCTGATGAGGAGGAGGAGATTTATTATTATGATGATGGGGCTAATAAAGATAATAATAACGATGATAGTAATGCAAATTGTGATCGTAATGAGGATGCGGAGAAGCGTCATGAGTATGATGATTCCAATGATATTCGTTATGTTGTGAGTAATGTTAATGTTGATAATTAAGAAGATGTTACATATAAAAACACGAAGATGAAAAAGATTATGATGTTTAGCGCGGTGATTATGACGATGATTATTATGTTGACCCTTATTACTATTATAATGATGGGAAAGTAGATATTGATGAGAATAATGATAATGTTGATGATTACACCGATTTTGCTGAAAATGCCGATGGCGGTGGTTGCTGAGGTGATTAATATGAGGAGGAGTTTGAAGAGATGAATGATAATGATGACGATGAAATCATTAGTAGTGATGATGGAGGTTGTAACATTTGTTATAATGCAGAGAAACAGGATTATGCGGGGGACATTAGGGACAATGCTGGTAATGATGCTGATGATGATGCTGACACTGTTAAGTACTTGATTACGTTAGTGGTGATGCCAATGGTGATGATTAATAAAATAAATGCATGAGGAGAATATGATGACATTGATAATAATACTGATGAATTTTCTTATTGAGCGAATGATTACGAGGACGGTGCTGGTGATGATGATTAGTATGAAGAGGAGTATGATGGGATGAACTTCAATGTGGATGGTGATGCTGATGAGGATTTTATTGATGATGACATTTGTTTGGGATTCATTAAGATGATAAGGATTTGGATAAGTGCCATAGGAATGATAATTGTAATAAAGGCAATGATGACTATGCTGTTGATGGTGCAGATAATGTTGAGTGCGGTAATTATATTGATGATGATGACAATGGTGATGATTATTATACCTATGCCAAAGAGGAGAATGCTGATGAGAATAATAATAATAATAATACGGATGAATATGCTGATTGGGTAAATGATTACAATGACAGTTGTGGTGATGCTGATGATTTTGAGAAGGAGTGGGATGAGATTTATGTTAATGAGAATGATGATGATGATTTAAGTTGAGTGCGGTGATTATGATGGTGATGATGCTAATGGTGATGATTTTTATAATGAAGGCAAAGAGGAGGATGCTGATAAGAATGATGATAATGAAGATGAATATGCTGATTGGACAAATGAGGACGACGATGGTGGTGGTGATGAAGATGATTATGATGAAAAGGATAATGAGATTGATTATAATAAGAAAGTTGATGATGCTAATGGTATGAGAGATAATGACATTTGTTTTGAGATTCATTACGATGACGAGAATAAGGACGATGATGGTAATAATGATGATTATTATGATAAAGATGATGTGGATCGTGATAATGATGATGTTGAGTGTAGTGATTATATTGGTGATTATGCTAATTTTGATGATTTTTATAATGATGGCAAGAAGTATGTAGCTAACGAAAATGATGATAATACATTTGATTATACTAATTGGCAAATGATGACAAAGATGATGGTGGTGATGATGATACTTATGAAAAGGAGAGTAATATTATGATAATGAAATTTATGCTGCTGATGATTTTAGTGTTGAAGACTTTTGTTATGATATTGATTTCGATGAAGATGGAGAGGAGTTTCAGAATGACAAAGATAGTTATGGTAATAATGATCATAATAGAGATGCTGCTGGTGGTTCTGATGATTAATATTATCATAATGAGGGCGAGGGTAATTATAATACTGATGATGTCGATGCTGATAATGGGATAGTGACGATTATGATGGTGAATATCTGAATATTGAAGTGCTGTGGGCAATGATTTTATTGGGGATAAGATCGATGCGAATAAGAAGTTGATGAATATTATATTTTCTCCTTACCAGGTGGCTTTAATGTAACCAAGTAACTTCGCCGGTAGTCCGCGTGCTCAAGCTCACAGAGGTATTCTCCGTAGTCACTTTCGGTTACTGGTCCGATTGTTAGCCTGTATACAATTATTGGTATCGCTCTCCTTTCAGACGAACGCGATTCCGAGGCATAGACTGTTTGAAATCCTGAGTTGATCGAGGAATGCCTCTTTCTAACTGGCGTCAAATGATTGCCCAAATTGCCATACTCACTGTAAACAGAGGCCTTTATTGAGAAAAAAAATGGGAGAACATACATTTTCTTTTATATATATAATGCTTATCTAAGGAAAGTAGGGCATAAAATTTGCTCAAATGTAATTTTGTAGAAGAATCTCGAGTTAGCTATCCTGCGTATTCCTTAACTCATCTGTACACCAAAAATTCTGGCGGAATTTAAGTGACTGTGTCGATTTATCACCGAATATGCTAGATTGTACAATAATGCATATTTTATCCGGTCTGTCAGCGTCAACAACACAAACACGAAGCATATTTATCTGAAACAAATGTGAAGCTTAAATTTCGTTGCTAGTACAACAATGTCTAGTGTACAAGCCATGTCTGTTGATAATTTCTTTCCTTCTGTTGTATGAGCAATTAGTCATTACACATTAATTAATTATCACATGGAAATCATTGGGCCGTGGGTTATTTGTTGCATTAAAAGGTTGATGGCTGAAAGTCTTTATTGGATCTCGTGCTTTTTGTCTCTTTACTGTAATTGCTTTGATTGCTCTAACGACTTCCGTCTTACATGTCGATATTTGGAAAGAGTTTGAATGGCTTCCTAAAATGGGTTCCACGTGATGCTGGTATTAATGCTAAAGTCATATTTTCATTGTTATCTTTATGCACTTGCAAGCTGATTTCATCATTTGTAAACCGTAACTCTTGATCTGTTATCATTAACATTGATTTAGTAGTTTTACTTTATTTTAACTATTCATGGTATTAACTGCTTGTTAAATTAACCGTTCAAAAAGTCATTATTTGCGGGGATGATATAAACATTTATATAATTAAACGAACATTGGTTGCGCGGGTGGTGATAACAATTATTATAATCAAGGTTGCGGTCTTGATATAAACACCTGACCCATTAATTACTTACATATGTCAGTATAAACTAAGAAGACCGCAACCTTGATTATAATAATTGTTATCACCACCCGCGCAACCAATGTTCGTTTAATTATATAAATGTTCATCTCAATACCACTTACCCATGTAGTGTGGTGTCTGTTCAGAAATGACAGATTGTGGATGGTTAGTTGGAACTTTGGGTCTAAATGGATGCCATATGAGCTCCACCTAAAGGAAAAATAGACTAACCAAGCTACATTAGTTAGTATATAACTGAAAATTGTGTGCAGTGTATTGTCGGCAGGATGGCTTAGTGGTTAGAGCACCAGATTCCGAAGCAGACGTGCCCAGGTTCGAATCCTGTCCGCGGCAAATTCTGGCCAGTACTTGATGAGTTCCCAATAAGGACGAAACCGGTCTACTGGATGAATTGCCTTTTCTACACTATAAAATTTTTAGTTTATACTGACATATGTAAGTAATTAATGGGTCAGGTGTTTATATCAAGACCGCAACCTTGATTATAATAAATGGTATAAACAATTCTTTAAACCACGTTTGCTAGCTTTAAATAAACATCAATCGCACTGTATTTAATCAGTCAAACTAACTTAACAAAACTACATTGAATCACATATACTGGCGCGATTTGACCTACCATGATCATCGTCACGGTACGACAGCTAGCAGACCAGTGAGGATAAAAATACAATGAAAATATATAGATTGTCAATGTATTCTGATGACGAACATGGAAGGTCGAAACGCGTCACTACGTGTGATTGACGTTACTTTTGCTGTTTTTTAATTGGATAAATAGAATGAGATTAGTGTTAATTTCTAGGTCGCAAACATGATTAATAGAATTGCTTTCATTGCTTGTTTAATTGTATACATTATATTGATGTGACGAAGGCTGCCAAAAGGAAACCTTTGTAACTTAACTGTTTTTGGCATTTGCATAAGTGTCACATTCATTCTCAGTTCGACAAAGCTTCCAAGATTGACATGCATCTATGTTTTAGACTTCGTATGGAAAAAACAAGTTCTTACTTACTTCATCAGATTCTGACTCATAGGTGAGTTCAGCTACAGCTGTTTTCTAGCAGGAGTGATAACATTAAAAACAACACAAGATATTGTGGACAACTGCTTTTATTTGCGGCCTTTAGACAGGCAATTGCATCGAAATCAATTTTAAATATATTTTGTATTTGGCGCAACAAGGCTATCGGTCTTTGGCATCTAACTCTGTGTACGCTAAAGCTGACGTCACCGTTATCATTAGGAATGCGCATAGTTATACGTTTTGTTATATTAACTAGAAATACATCCCTAGACGTGAGATGATTCAATGAAACATCTCACGTATGTTCTCCAGACGTAGCATTCAAAGTAATTACTAAATGCAAAAACAAAAGGGAGCTAGCCACATACGAAGCCTTATGGATAAACAAATTGCCGCCGGATTTATGTAAACAGAAGCACGTACAAGCATTGAGCTTGAACTGGATGTGACGCACGCAATTTAATTGGTTTCCGTTTTCCACACTCTCTCTATGTTCTTGTTTCGCTTTCCAATTTATATATAAAGATATGTTCATTAGTAGATATTTGAGAAGACAATGCGAAAGAAATGTTTCTTATATCTGATGAAATTTCTTTCGTTTACACACAAGAAAATTTACAATAAATAACAATAATAATAATAATAATAATAATAATAATAATAATAATAATAATAATAATAATAATAATAATATTGATGATGATGTTAAAACAACAACAATAAAACAAATTTAGTAAGTAATTAGGATAGATGATGATGATAATGATGATGATAGTAGTGATGATGATGATGATGATAGTAATGATGATGATGATGATGATATTATTGATGATATGATAAATGATGATGGTGATGATGATCAGGATTATGCTTATGAAGATGATGATAATATTGATGGTGATGATGGTGATGATGATTTTAAAAAGGATGATGCTCATAATAATTATGATGAGGTGGAGAATGATTAGGATGATGTTAATGATAGAGATGAGGAATTTAATGATAAAGGGTAGTATAAATGTTATATTGGTTGCAGAGCATAATATAACAAGAGTATTCTTTATTCCGCGTTAAAATGGTGATAATGATAGTGGTGACGATAATAGAGCTTATGAATATTGTGACGGCGATGAATTGGTTGATGAAATGAAAGAGTATAATGATTATGATTAGGATAAGAATGATGATTAGGAGATGATGATTGCTCCTTTGGTTGCATATTCACCTCAAGGAATAAGTCTTATAGCCCCTGGCCTAAGTTATGTTCCTTAGTACATACAGATCTTGCTCCAGCTAATGTTCTGAGCAGATGTTCCGGATCTTATTGACCAAGTTTATCAAGAAGCCATGTTTTTGTGCCTTTGTAAAGAGTATTCTTTCAATTAGTTGTTGCTTTTCTGTAAACAGTGCGCAAAATAACCATATTGTTATCTAATAGGATTTTAATTCCCAGGTAATGCAACGTTCTGTTTTTTTTCAAGTGTAATTTGGCGTCCTTTTCAGCCACATAGATGGTAACTTCGACGTTATTTGTAGGAAACAGCATTTGGAGGAAGCATTTCCGATAAATAAAAGCTGTCATTACCTCTCGGACTCCGTCTTATAAGTACCATGCTCTCTAGGCGATTAACCGATAAATGCTCGTAAAATTATACATTTTACATTATGCATAATAGGTAAGAATTGAAAGACTATGAATTCTTTCGCGAATAAGTTGGGTTTACATATGGTTATAACCGGAAAATCTGGTTGCATGCTTTAAATTGGCATGTAAATTCGCAGCTTAGCTTGTTGCAGTTCGTTAGTTTATCTCAAAAGTGAAATTTTACAGTGAACATATGGAAAATAACGTAGGAAAGAGGTTGGATTACTGCAAGTCGTGCTTCCATACTTATTGTATTGTACTGTAATTTCGGTTCTAGAATTCTTTATCATGACAGTAACACTGCTCTAACCAGTTTAATTGAAGCGCAATTTATTTTATTGAATTGTTTTAATTATTGTTTACTTAATTTGCTATTGCGATTTTAAGAATTGTAATTTAGGTGGCACATTTGGTAATGATGTATTAATACTGTGAGTAGTTTCGAAATGTGTTGTTTTGAGTGAATTCCTTCCTTACACCTAAACCGCAACCCTAGGTCTGAATACATTTAAGTAAATGTAATGAAGTGTTGCAGCAACATATTCACATTAAATCAATTAAACTAGCCATTATTCATTGTAGATAGTATCTGGATGAATTTACTAGAATATATTTTATATTTCTGTGCACATTCATAATTAATATGCTCATCTCATTATGTTCTTTATTTCTGATATATACTGTATCATTCTCTTTATATGAATCATTATCATCTTTGTTCATTGTTTAACATGATTAAATTCTGTCTTCTTAATAGAATTCTGTATTCACGCGTAGGTATTTTGCATTAAACGAACTTGGACTGGCTACTTTAGACATGACCGCTAATTATATATATATATATATATATATATATATATATATATATATATATATATATATATATATATATATATATATATATATATATATAATAGCAAACATTCAACCTGCCATATATATGTAATCAAATTTAAAAGCATATCTGAATCAATTCAATTTTATATATAAAACGTAGAATATCTACATTATAACACGTACGACGTTTGACCTTCCATGATCATCATCAGAGCACGAGAGCAAACAGGTTGGCGACGTTCTAGCCGAATATATATATAAGTACACATTAAAAGCTTTATAAATATCTATTTGCATATTCTTTTTGTGGATGATCTGTTAACAGCAAATTTCTATCTGTAGCGTAATCGAAATCTTTTGGGCAAACTAGGCCTAAGATAGACGATGAATTCATTTTACATTATTAAATAAATTTAATTATCTAAATCAAGGTTGCGAGATTCAGATAAACACCAATCCAAATAAGTGCACTTTTTCAGCATAAACTAAGCATCGTATAGTGCAGAAAAGGTAATTCATCCAGTAGACCGGTTTCGTCTTTATTGGGAACACTTCGTTTACTTGCTTGCAATATAGGCTCCACTTGAAGAAAAGACTAACAAAATCATGACTCAGTGTATGATTGAAAATTGTGAGAATCCCACGGGAATTTGGCTCATTAGTTAGAGATACCAACTCCAAAGCAGACTTACCCAAGTTCGAGCCCAGTTCGCGGCAAAATTCTGTACAGTATGTGAGCTCAAATAGTATATATATATATATATATATATATATATATATATATATATATATATAATTAATTCTGATACGCCAAAATGCAATCGATACAATTATTTTTTAAAGATTAATTTGCTAATGAATTGGTTATTCTTGGAATTACTTTGCTCAGTCGGTAGAGAATGGTACTCTTAATCCTAGGGTCGTCGGTTCGAAGACCAAATCGGGCGCCAGTTTGTGTTGACGTAAGCTTGTCAGTTGAACACAATAATAATGCCAATTCACATGATAACACATTCAATTATATATTCGTTTTAAAACAAAATAGCCTCTGAGTGTTAATCACATTTTACGATGATGACCAATCGTTAATAATGTTAATAATAATTTAAACAAAAGATGAAGACTGTTTTAGAAAATGAACTTATATACAAAAATGAACATTGCCCATAATTTAAAATTACTAATATCAACAAACTGAAAATATTATTCTGAAAAGAATTAAAATGACTAAATATTAATCGTACTACAAACAAGACTGAACAACGGAAAATGGTGTTCTGTACACCTAGAAAGAATAAGATGACCGAACGTATGACCTATATATATATATATATATATATATATATATATATATATATATATAGAGAGAGAGAAGAGAGAGAATTATAATTTAATTTTCAATTCTATTTACTATTTTTCAGTTTAAAAATGCTAATAACAGCGTTCACAAGTATGCAAACTTAGGTTATTGAACGAAGCTCCCAAACCGGCATAATTAGTACGTTTAAGAACTTGATATAAACACCTCACCCATTAAGTACTTACATATGTCAGTATAAACTAAGAATTTTATAGTGTAGAAAAGGCAATTATAATGTTATTGCCTCGTTTCATCTTATGCAAAGTAATAAAAAAACGCCAGCTTTATCAACCGTGTCCATTTGTATACATTTCTCCACATATTCACGCTCAAACAAAGCTAAATTTTGAGGCTGTACTAAGCACTTGAACAAAACTTTGCTATCAGACAGAAATTCAGCGAGCTTCCTTTACGACCTAAATGCGTGTCAAAAGTGAATTCTCGCAAAACAGATTGGCTTCAGTCGAAATATCTAAAATAGTACCTGAACTATTCTAGATTAACTACTCGTATTCCGACTGCTGCTTAAAAGTAACTTTGCGTATAATTCACTTTCAAACGGAGCACTACATATGCCGCATATCGCTCAAGTGTGTGTCGGCATGTACCGCCGCAGTTACGGCAATCTACAGTTTGAATTCTTTTAATGTTAGAAAGAGCAGTGGCGGAAGCCGATAAAGCTCATTAGAAGAGAGGGACCATTGGGGTTTAATTGGGTGAGAGAAAAATCCACGAAGATCAAGTGCCATACATGTGCTTAGCCAATTCCTTTCATAAATTTAATTATTTTACAACGCAAGTGTCTACTACGCGGATTATATTTCAAATACTAAAGGCATAAACTATTAACTATATTTATATATATTTTTTCGAATGCAGGTCTTAATAAAATTCATATTATCCTTTAAAATAGAAGGATGAAAAGAAATTATTTCAGATATAACACATATTTCTTGTTCGTTTTCCCAGCCGTGCCACATAATAAACGTAATTTAAATCGTGAATCAACTTAAGTTTCTGGTTAGTCTTTCCTTGTGTCGAAGCCCCAGAATTCGAAGTAATTGTGCCATATAACCTCTAGTATATAACTGAAAATTGTGTGTAGAATGCGGCAGGATACCTCAGTGATTTGAGCCCCAGATTCCGAAACAGACTTAGCCGGACTCGAGCACGTGATGATATGCCAATAAGGACGAAACCAGTGTACTGGATGAATTGTTTTTTACTTACTATACAAATCTTAGTTTATACTGACATATGTATGTACATAAAGAGACATGTGTTTATATCAAGATCGCAACCTTGATTATAGTAATAGCAAACGTGCCCCGATTCGAGTTCCGTTCGCAGAAAACTCTAAACAGTACCTGATGGGGTCCCAGAAAGGACGAAGAAGGTCTACTGGATGAATTGACTCCGATTTCTGACAAAATATTTAGTAAGTATTGACAACATATATGATCAAAAAACTGCCATTAGACTACAATTAAAAAGACTTCCCAAATCGTATGTTCTTTGTTGAATAATGGCAGATCCGGAGTGGCTAGTTACAAATTCTGCTCTAAAGGGGTTCAAAATATACTCTACCTGAAGACAAGAACAACCAAATAACAGAAGTTGGTATATGACTTCAAACGGCGTATCATATCCGGCACGGGTAGCGCAGTAGACAGAGTTTCCGATTCCAGAGCAAATGCGCCCCAGTTTTGTGTTTCGTTCGAGGAAATTCTGAGCAGTACTTGATAAGTTCCCAATAAGAAAGAAACCGGTATGCCAAATTAATTGCCTTTGCTACATATTACATTTTTAGTGAAAATTGACTTTATATATATATATATATATATATATATATATATATATATATATATAATTCAATATCCTGTCGCCGCTTGATTTCATTGCCAATTTCACTTCTAAAGTGGCATGGTATCTGTTGTATAATGACAAATCAAGACGGGCTAGTTAGATCTTCAGGTTTTAAGGGAATTAAAATAGGTTCCTACCAAAGGCAAGAATAATCACAAACGTAAGTCGTTAGGCAACATTTAATTGCATGTAGTTTGGGATACGACTCGCGCTGTGGATAGATTTCTGGATATTGAAGCATATGTTCCCCGGTTCGTGTCCTATCTGCTGTAAATTCAGGATTGTCTTTGACGAGTTCCCAATCAGGACAAAACCGGTCTTCTTAATTAATTGCCTTCCCTCATGATGCAATTGTTAGTTTATGTTATGATATATATATATATATTCATATATATATATATATATATATATATATATATATATTCATATATATATATATATATATATATATATATATATATATATATATATAAATTTTATCAGACACTGAACACGAGAGTAGAACAAAATGTTTCCATGCAGCTTCCAGAATAGTGGTCCTGACCTAGTTTCTTGCGTTCATGTTTTGAGAAAGATATTAGACCACACCTAAAGAGTGGAAGTAAGGATAGATTTATAATGTTTCTTGTAAATACTATGATATATATATATATATATATATATATATATATATTTAATTGTGTAATAAGTATTGCTCACAGTAGCAATCTAGTTAAAATATGATCAATAAGATGAACCGAATTCAGCATGAATGACATGTATAATCTCATGCACACATATGCTTCGTGCTTACTGGTATCTCATCAGTAGGAGCTGTTACTACGCCTAATACCTACTATATATTTGGTAAATAAATGTCGGACAGGAGGTCGGTACAACTTCCAATACGAAAGTGTGATCCAACATTGATGAAGTTAACTTTACATAAATTAGTCAACAATGCGAAGTGAAAGCCGACTCATTATATGTAATATATACCAAGGCTATGAATGATACAAACATAATGATTTTCAAAATGCTGAGTCTGCACATGGCGACAACGGGTGAATGAACCTAGATGCAAAGTTTAATTTTGGTCAAATGTCGCCTATTTTGAAATCCATTATGTCGATGAAATGTACAGGCATGGCATTATAAAAACCATTATGTTGTTACGAATACCATCCTCCGTAAATATTAAATATAGTGAGTTCGCTTTGAGTTCGCATTAGCCGAGATTTCATATGAAGTTAAAACCATTACTGCTTGAGTACCTATTCATTTTGTAAATTGTACCATCCAAATGTCAAACATCACTTGACCTAGTATATTGTTGGCATAAGGCTCCTGGAAAGGAGTAAGCACGAATCTAAAGTGCATACGAGATTATACTTTTCTTTCATACTGTATTTGGTTTATCCTATTGATAATATTTAAAATAATTTGCTACTAGGTGCGCAAAATCTAATACGCTATTGCAAATTAGCTCTCCACCACAAGCAGTATCTAACTGTTATATATTTAATTGAATGATATCATGATAATGGCGAAATGTGATAATTGATATCGATCAAGGCCAGAGTGTATGGATTTACTGGAATAACAGGTGTTCATAAATAGTTTTAAATATCAATTTTGGTAAACTTTAGCGTACAATGAAATCCATAGTATAAGTACCATGTAACAACTTGGCAACCATAGTGTTAGTACCATGTAACTTTACGATACCATATTGTCGGTATCGGGTACTGACACAATAGCCATAATATTAGTATCCTTTACTAACTAGTTATATTTATTATGTATTGTGAGTTAGCTTTGAAGTCGCATTTTCAAAGACTTTATATGAAATTAGCTTCACATTTGCAGGTTTTCACGATTGTATGGGAGATTGTACCGTCATATTTTCCAACATTCCTCACCCAAATATGTATTGGGTAAGGGGCGTTTACCAGCTCCTAATGATAATCGCCAGTAAACACGAAAAAAATTTGTAGGAGATTATACTTTACATTCATGCTGTCTTTGGTTTATCCTTCTGGTCAAATTTGAACTTATTTGTTACTAGATGCACAACACCTAATACATATATATATATATATATATATATATATATATATATATATATATATATCAGTTCTCCTCCACAAACCGATACTAACAATGAAGCATATCACAAGTAGTTTTATCTTGAAGTGGAATGAGGTGAAATTAGACAGATCAACGAAGGAAAGAAAGATTTTGGGTGTTATCGGAATCTGAACGAAGACAAATCCTTACATTAGGTAGTAGTTCTTCTAACAAATGGAAGAAATTTCTTGAACTAGCTGCAATTTCATGTACGTAGGTAGAGTTGTGCAAAAATTCTTTGGTGAGGAAAGTCAAAATTGGAGGGGTAGGTACGTTCACACCCACTAATAAATTTGATATTGCTCGTCAATATATTGAGATCCCAAGCACATATTACATTTGTAAAACATTGATATTTATGTGAATATGGTGTCAACCCTGAATATGGACTAGAAATGAAGTCTTGAAAATTTGAATAGAATTCAGAAAAACTTGATTTAACAGTATTTCCAAATAATCTAATTGTGAATAACTATAGATTGTTGGGGTCAGTATGAACACAATAAAATTTGCAAAATACAAGCTTTGCAACTGGAAATGTATACGAATGCAGATTTACGGACCTATAAATGCTTTCAATTGTCACGAAATTGACTACTGAAAGACCACAGCGCTGCGTAAAGAATAATTTCATTAAATAAATGAAGTAAATTTCATGAACTATCTAAAATTTAATGTATGTGAGTAAAGCTGTGTAAAAAGACTATGGAGAGGAATACGCAATTATAGCGATAGATAAGTTCACACCAACTAACACATCTGATATTACTCGTAATTCAATTGAGGCCACAAATATAACTAATTAAAGGATGTGGATGTTAGACGCATGCAGACATAAGTCGTGTTGTAACAAGAGGAATAAAGCAGTAATGCAATATAAGCTTGTCTCCTTGTGGAACGTGAAGCTTACTAATGATAGAACACGACGACTTTACAAAGCAGAAATGGAGGCGTGTTTGAATGAAAGATAAGGCATATTGAATTAAGACTAACAAATGTAGGGCTTTGGAAATTTAATTTGGACCATAAATTCATGGTATACTTTAATTATTATACATTGCTTAGTCATAGTCCCTGCCTTCTTACCTCAATGCTAACTAATGTAACTTGGTTAGTCTATTTTTCCTTCAGGTGGAGCTCATATGGCATCCATTTAGACCCAAAGTTCCAATTAACCATCCACAATCTGTCATTACTGAACAGACACCACATTACATGGGTAGTGGTATTGAAATGAACATTTATATAATTAAACGAACATTGGTTGCGCGGGTGGTGATAACAATTATTATAATCAAGGTTGCGGTCTTGATATAAGCACCTGACCCATTAATTACTTACATATGTCAGTATAAACTAAGAATTGTATAGTGTAGAAAAGGCAATTCATCCAGTAGACCGGTTTCGTCCTTATTGGGAACTCATCATGTACTGGCCAGAATTTGCCGCGGACAGGGCTCGAACCTGGGCACGTCTGCTTCGGAATCTGGTGCTCTAACCACTGAGCCATCTGCCTTTTCTACACTATACAATTCTTAGTTTATACTGACATATGTAAGTAATTAATGGGTCAGGTGTTTATATCAAGACCGCAACCTTGATTATAATAATTGTTATCACCACCCGCGCAACCAATGTTCGTTTAATTATATAAATGTTCATTTCAATACCACTTCCCCATGTTATGTGGTGTCTGTTCGAAATGGTTGTGGATAGAACATTCTATGGCATAGAAACTTAGACATTTTATATGTTGGAGAGTGTTGGACATTAACAATAATTCTCAAAGGGTTGCCTGGTTTATGTGTCTTTACTAAACCGTACACTCTAGGAGCGACTGCATCTCTTTGTATGAGAGCGTTACGATGCGCTTGATCTAATTCTCCTTCAGTAATCATGTTATTGATCAATAATTTAACTTCTCCTTGTAGTTGATCGGAGGGTAATGGTAATACCTGATTCTAAACTAAGTAGGAAAATCAAATTGATAGCATCCAAATACAATATACGTACTATTTTAAAACAGACCGTTACCCTAGGTATTAAACTGCCCAATCAAAAGGAGAAAATAGAACAATTAGACACATCAGGAGTATATGAAATTCCATGTAACGACTGTAACTTGATGTATGTAGGTGAAACCATGCGTCCAATTAGGGTAAGAAGAGGGGAACATAAAACCGCATGCAAGTATGGCCATGTTAATAGATCGGATCTTGCACGCCATACAGTAGAGACAGGACACTCAATTAATTGGGATGGGTGTAGACGTATATCAATTTGTGGCCGTAGCAGATCGACTAGATTGATTAGAGAATCCATAGAAATTAAATTTAGAAATGACATCATGAATGAAACAGCCGTAGAAAAATCACTAGGTCCTATTTGGAATACAGTATTAAATAATGGTAGGAAACAAAGGTTGCACGAATCAGAATCAGAAACTCGCTCAAGTAAAAGAATAAGAACACTGGATTGATATTAACTTATAGAGGTGGCGGGTGAGTAATTCAATATCTTATAATTTATTATCTGACTGTCTTATATTTCATCCATGATAACTTGTTTTCTTATTTATCTATTATCTTACGTTCTGTTGTTAGTTTAGCGCTTTTAAAAAACATTTATATATACATGATGGCAAGGTTTATTTTTATTTTATTTATTGCTTTTTATATTATAAAAAAAGCCAAATTTTCTTTGCACTATTACTAGTATCTTCTTTATCAGGCAATTTTTAATTTCTTTTACGAACCGTTTAATTTAACTTTCTACCCTATTGAAACACTTTATCCGTTTCTAATTTAATTTTGCTACCTCAAATTAAAGTTGATGATTGGCTCTATTCATAGTATCTTGCCCCCTCCTCACCGAAATGCCACTCGTAATTACTTCATTTAGAAAAGTAAGTGTAAAATAGGTCTGACGTGTGCAGTTAGGAAATGACAGTTATCATTTTAGTTTTACTTGTATGACCGTTACACGTGCCTGTAATTACATGTAACAGATTAGCTCTCAGTTTTAAGTAAACGCTCACGCACATACACACAAACACGCTTATCCAGTGAATAGTCAGATGTTGCCAAATCGCTGTAATTTCACTGGGATGAGTGTACACGTGCATTAACTGATTACTCCTCAATCCAAAACAAACGAGAACACATACACACAGGCATGACGTACGCTTATCTAGTGAGTTGTCAGTAATTGTCATTAAATCACTGTAATCTCATTGCGAAGATTAAGGTGTATACATGTAGACATATACACAAACCAATTTAACATACACTTTCCTAACATTTTTTAAAAAAAACGTTATGCTTAAGAGATCTAAAAACAAGTATAAATGAGGCAGTTTAAATTAATATTTCCACTTAACATATTGATTGTCAACTAAGTGTGTGATGATATAAACACCTGACCCATTAATTACTTACATATGTCAGTATAAACTAAGAATTGTATAGTGTAGAAAAGGCAATTCATCCAGTAGACCGGTTTCGTCCTTATTGGGAACTCATCAAGTACTGGCCAGAATTTGCCGCGGACAGGGCTCGAACCTGGGCACGTCTGCTTCTACACTATACAATTCTTAGTTTATACTGACATATGTAAGTAATTAATGGGTCAGGTGTTTATATCAAGACCGCAACCTTGATTATAATAATTGTTATCACCGCCCGCGCAACCAATGTTCGTGTAATTATATGTGTGTGATGTGTTTGCCATTGAAAAAGACCTCCGTACCCGGAGGTCGAAATATATGGAAAAATCAGGATGACAGTGGATTCAAATATTTCGGTACGCAATCCGAAAATCAGGTAAAATACTCGCATATCAGCATTGAAATATTCGTAACAAATAAAATGAGCCCAAAATATAGTTCTTTTTTAGGCAAATTATATACCGGGAAATTGTACAACAACCGGTTGCGCAAACCTTCTTTCAAACTAAAGATTTAAAGACTGGTTTCACGTTGGAACGAAATCGTAGCGAATCGAGAATCAACTCATGCCTTTAGAACTTCGAATCCAACATTTCCACCCCTGTCTTCAAACGAGTGTCCAAAGAGGTTATCTAAACTCTTTGTTTACAATGAAAAATATGTTATTATTTTATGAGATAAGTCTTCTGATTGTAATGAATTTCCTATCTTATACAATGCATATATTATGATGGAAGATATAATTTTAACGGGATTGGTGTTTATATCAAGCTCGCTACGTTGATTTAAGTAAACGATATTATATCGTGGCAAGGTTTAAATGATTGCTGCAGTAACTTAATTTTTATTCGTACAAATGGTGTGTTCTGCAATGATGACTGTAGAAAGATAAATAATTAGTGGACGGCTGTATTGCATTATAAATCTGAGGCTTCTCTGAGTGGAAGTGTGGAATTCTGAGTAGAGTTGCCATTAGATATTGGTAACTGCTTGAAATAGAATAGATGGTTAAAATATATACATAAGGAAATGGAATTATGCGAGAAACGCTTAAGTCATATTTTGCAGTTCAGATTGCTTACTGCGGAACTGATTTTGCGAATGGGCCATCAATATATTTATTACTTAGTTTGAACGATGTTAAAAGAATGGAATGGTTCCGTATGGTTCACGTTTCATAGTGCATTTCGCACTTTTTCGGTCATTATCAGCTAAGGCTAACAGAAAGAAGTGCATTTACTTTGACTACAATTAGTAAGCAATTAATAAATAATTTCAATGAGCCCTGATTAATTTGGTGACTGAGCGATATTACACTGCTCAACTAAAATGGTTTTTTTTAGATTAAACGAACATTGGTTGCGCGGGCGGTGATGACATTTATTATAATCAAGGTTGCGAACTTGATATAAACAGCTGACCCATTAAGTACATTCATTTGTCAGTATAAACTAAGAATTGTAGAGTGTAGAAAAGGCAATTCATCCAGTAGACAGCCTTCGTCCTTATTGGGCACTCATCACATTGCATATTCTGTCCAGTACGTGATGAGTTTCCAATGAGGACGAGACTGGTCTCCTGGATGAATTGCCTTTTCTACACTATAAAATTCTTATTTTTTACTGACAAATAAATGTACTTAATGGTTCAGGTGTTAATATCAATTTTGCATCCTTGATTATACCTTTCTAGATATTTTCCAATATTTTAATCTCACCAAAAATTAAAGGACTTCATGAAGCACAATTTTGAGTCCTGACCGTGGAAAATACTTGGAAGTACGTGATGAGTTCCCAATAAGATCGAAACCAGTCTACTGGATGAATTTCCTTTTTTACACTATGCAATGCTTAGTTTATACTGACAAAAGTATGGCCATAGTGGGTCAGGTGTTTATATCAATACAACAACCTTGATTTAGAGTAACTGTTTTCACTGCCCGTGCAACCAATGTTCGTTTTATTATATAAATATATCTCCGCATAAGAACCAAGCAAAGAATAGAAGATATGCGGCTGTTTGATTACATTTATTAACGGCATCTTTAACAAAAATTTATACACGTATGACAGAAATTAAGCTATTAATCGCAATTTTTTAAAAAAAATTACCATTAATATGATTGATATTATTATTATCATTTTTATATTTAGTATTTTTATAACTGTTGCTAAATTAATAAGTGTGAGGAGATTACCAGAGACTGCACTGCTACGATAAGACATTAAACTTAGCTTTCAATTAAATAAAAGTAAAATAAAATAAAATTAATAGGAAAAGCGCTCCTGTTTCATTTATTAAATGCTCATCGGACAGTATAATAAAGTATGTGATATTATAGAAATCAAGATATTCATGAGCACACTTACCTCAATAGTTTCTGCCCACACATACCGATTAGTTAATTCTTTGGAGGACATATCTCTCCCACTAGTATGTTGTTTTCCGCGCATTATAATAGGAGATCGGGATGTTATGTGCAAATTTGAATCCACTAAATAAATTTAAAAATGAACGAGTGATTAAATATTATAATCAAGAAAATAGATCATCTAAAATAGAATAAGTAATATTCTTTTAAAAAATTGGCCCGTACAAACGTGTAATAGGGTGAATTTGCTTCGGAGCCTTTCAAATCATCCACTAACTCAGCCGAGCCGCATACTATATGCTAATTTCAGTCATTTTAAAACATACGCCTTTCAATCAAGGCGATTAAACAGGGTATCGCGTTCAGCATAATGCTGGAACCAGCTATCCTCGACCGGTCATTACAGAAAAGGCACCATGCCAACTTGGGAAATGTCATTTAATTAAAGTGTGAGCACAGGATTTTATTACTCATTTTATTCGATAATTAATTAATTAATTAATTTAAATCCAATTTTCGAAATTTGTAGTGCACAAATCCCATTATATATGCATTTTGTAGAAAAAACAAAGCATTATACATTCCGTTCATGCTGTCTTTGGTTTATCCTTCTGGTCACAACTGAACTAATTTGTTACTAGGTTCGCAACATCTAATACATACTTGCATATATATTAGTTCTCCGCAACAAACAGTATTTAACTGTTATATATTGAATTGAATGATGTCATGCTTACCGCGAAATGTGATAACTGATATCGATCAAGGCCAGAGTGTATGGATTTACTGGAGCAACAGGTGTTCAGAAATAGTTGTAATTCTCAATTTCGGTGTACTATAGCATACATTGATATCCATCATGTTAGTACCATATACCAACTTCGAAACCATAGTATTAGTACCATGTTCCTTTTCGGTACTATAATGTTGGTATCCGTTACTAACAAAATAGTCATAGAGTTAGTATCCGTTACATATTCGGTATATATATTATGTAGAGTGAGTTAGCGTTGAAGTCGCATTGTCGAGACTATACGATGTTAGATATTCTACTGTAGGTTTACACATTCGTCTAGGAAATTGTATCGTCCTATTATCACACATTCCTCACCCAAATATACAGTGGTTAAATGGCGTTATACCGGCTCCTACTGATGAGTCGCGAGTAAGCACGAAACGAATGTGCAGGAGATTATACTATCCGTTCATGCTGTCTTGGTTTTATTCTTCTGGTCACAACGGAACTAATTTGTTACTAGGTTCGCAACACTTAATACATACTTGCAGAGCATTATACAAGGCTGAAAAGGCAAGTAATTCAGTAGACAGGTTTTCCATTTACTTGGAATTGATCAAGTACTTCCCAATTTTTTATCCGCGGACAAGGCACGAATCAGGCACTTATGATTCGGAGACTGTGACTCCATCCACTGCGCCATCTTGGCACATACAACACACAAATTTTTGTCATAAACTAACGTAAAAATTTTGTTAGCCATTTCTTAATGCGGAGCATAACTGACATCTCTTTAGACCTAAGGATTTCTCCCGGGCACAGCATAAGTAGTCGCAGGCAGACTGCACAGATGGTGAAATTTGTACTGTTAGTAACTATTGATTTCGCGAGTAGTGTTAAAAATTATTTTAATGCAAGTTGCCGGTTTGATATAGCTTTAAATTGCGTTCTTCTTTATTTAAGTGCGCTTTATTTTCACGATTCTAGGCAAAACATCCACTCGGGTTAAAAATCAATAAGTGAGCTCCTTTCCAGGTAAGAGACAATATGAATTATTCACCATTTTATTCCACCTGTAACAGAAATAGGACAAAAATTGTGCATAAAAATGCTTCCATTTTTATGTGGCTAAAATTTTGGCAAATAAATGTAAATTGTATCAATTTGGTGATTATGTAATATGATTGTTATAAACTCGTAGTGTGTATTTTCTGGTAAACAGTCGCGCCACAGGCACAAAACGGAAAAAAAATCTTTGGTGGTCCGAAGCAGAGTTCTTGTCAAATTTTCAGTAGTTTCAGATGACACTTTTGACACAAACTCACACACGCGCACAAGCTAGCGAAACGCTCTATTTTATGTTTAGTTCATCGCACTATTTTGTTTTTTGTTTATTCAGCGGTAAAGATATTTTGTTACAAATAAGGACTTCTACGAAATGCAATAATTCTTGATTTCTCCTTCAAAAGTCAAGCTTAGATCCATGTGATTTGTAGCTTGATTTCACAGTGTGTTTTCTATCTGGATACGACAGAAATTTGAATTGAGATGGCTGTTAATTGTAAACATTTATACGAAGCTTATTTGAAAAGGAAAATATAAATTGTGCAAGTTTTCGTATGCATGTGTGTTCGTGCGGTATTTTTCTCGGTTTAGGTTACCGCGTGGGAAATCATTTTGGAATATGTTTTCAAAATTGTTTAAATCATGCATCTATTTTGACCTAATCCTTACATGAATTTACTTAATTTGGTATATAAAGAACCAATTACTCCGAACAATATTTATACTGCCAAAAAGAGGTGTTTTTAAAAATACTGTAACGCAAAATACCTCGATTTATGATGATATGCTAAATGTAAAAAAAATTAGTCCAACAGAACAGAAACACAATAATAAATTGATGGTTACTTAAAATATTGACGGATTTTATGCAACTGCAATCGTTTTGTAGAAAGTTTTCAGCTCCACTGTCAACTTTGATCGGTTTTAGTCAACAGAATTACACAAGTAAATGTGGTTTCTTTGCAAATTGTTCTAAATCTTCCATTTGACAGCGATTAGTAGTTTAATCGTTAATATTTTCTTCCGGTAATATACAGGAGCTGCTAAATTAATACCATTTTACATATTGGTCATAAGGAACAGTTTACAAGATTTACATTCGCTACATGAACTGACAAATTCATTTCATTAGCAAATTTCTTAAACTGCAGGCACACTTCAAAATTCCCTAAATATGCCACTTCGAGTTTTTACTTGATAACGAAGAATAATTGGCAGCGAATTAAAATAAAGTCGTTATTTAAGCAGCATTGCGCACCTATTAACAAATTAGTTCACGTAGGACTAGATGAATAAACCAAAGTCAGCTTGAACGAAAGGTATAATTTCAGGTAAGCATACACTTCGTGCCTACAGGTGACTCATCAATAGGATCCGGTAAAACGCCCTATTCCCATTATATATTTGGCTAAATGATGTGGACAGTTGAAAGGTCCAATCCGCTAAACGAATGTCTATTCAAGCATTGGTGGTGTTAACTTCATATGCAGTTTTTGATAATGTGACCTCAGGTTAACTCACAGCCCTTAATATATATATATATATATATATATATATATATATATATATATATATATATATATATATATATACAGAACTTATCAGAGTACCAACATTATGGACATTATGTGGTTACCGACAATGCTGCTTACTACAGTTTCCAAAGGTACATAACACCCACACTATTTTTGACGAGTCAGTACATCATTACCATGAAAATGGATTTCAATGTCTATTAAAGTTAACGAAAATAGAGAAATACAAATATTTCTGAATACCTATTACTCCTGCAAATCCATAAGCTCTGATCTTGATTGATATCACTTATAAACTTTAAAGTTAATCATGACATCACTCAATTAAAAATATACCATTTAGGAACTGTTCCTGGCGGAGAACTAATATATATATATATATATATATATATATATATATATATATATATATATATATATATATATATATATTAAATTGTATATTAAGTGTTGCGCAAATGGTAAAAAATTAGTTCAAATATGACCAGAAGGAAAAGCTAAAGACAGCAAAAATGGAACGCATAATCTCGTGCACATTCTGTTCGTGCTTACTAGGGATTCATCGGTAGGAGCCTGTATTACGCTCTTTACCCCCTATATATTTTAGTGAAAAATGTTGGAAAATAGGACTGTACAATCTCCTATACGAACGTGTAAACCTGCAGTAGTGAGGCTTAAAAAATATAAAGCCTTCGTCAATGCGACTTCAAAGCCCACTCACTTTGTACAATATATATTCCTATGCTTGTTAAGTGTACCAACATTATTTATACCTAGTCGGTAAATAGTACCAACACAATGATTTCCGATTCTGTACATGGTACCAACACAATGGGTTTCAGGATAAGCTAAATTTCATCAACGTTGTGAATTACAACTACTTCTTAACACCTGTAACTCCAGCAAATCCATAAAATCTGGTCTGAAGTAAATATCATTTATGGTCTATGGCAGTGCATATTTAAGTCCATTTCTTTACGTATAAAATGTGATAACTGGTATCGATCAATGCCAGAGTGTGTGGATTTACTGAAGGAAAAGGTGATCCGAATGTTGGCGCCATGTAACTTTTCCATACCATAGTGTTGGTATCAGGTACTGACACAATAGCCATAGTGTTGGTACCCTTTACAGCCACCGTATATATATATATATATATATATATATATATATATATATATATATATATATATATGTATAATATATAGTGAGTTGACTTCGAGAGTAGAATCGTCGAGACTTTAAGTAAAGTCAACGCCACTTACTGTTTATATACACAGTAATCCTATAGGTGGTTGCAACATCAATTATCCCACTTTTTTGACCAAGCAAATGGTAGATTGTGAGCGTAGTTCAGTGAGTTCTGATCCGGTCGCCAGTTAGCACAAAAAGTAAATGATATTACCTGGAAGCCTAACCGTTCATGCTAAATTTTGGTTATCTTTGTGGTACTATTTAAAATAATTTGTTACTAGGTGTGCAACATACACACACACAAACACACACACACTTTTGTATATATATATATATATATATATATATATATATATATATATATATATATATATATATATATATATACATGTATTAGCTCGCCGCAATAAACGACAAATAAGCAGAAGTTTGTTTAATTTAAAGATGAATAAGAAGACGTAAATTTTAAGAAGCTTACATTAAATATCTATATCATTTTTTAAAATGCGAACCTTAATAAAATTCATAGTACCCTTTCCATGGGCAAAAATAAAGAGAAATTTTATCCGATACTAGAAACGCTTCTTTCTCATGTTCTTCTCAAGCATCCACAAATAAGCATCTCTTTATATATAAATTAAAAGGCGAAACACTATAGAAATATGTAAACATGGAAAGAGTTTGCGTGCGTCAATTCAAGATCAAGCTTAATTCCTGAACATGCTTCTTCCGCTTGTACAAATCCGGCTGCAATTTGTTTATCTATAAGGCTTCGTATGTGGCTAACTCCCTTTTGTTACTTTATTTAGTAATTATTTTAAATGCAATGTCTGGAGTAAATACGTGTGATGTTTCAACGATGTGTTGCGCAATGCAGACATGTATTCACCATTTGATTTAAAACAGGCGTTTAAGTTACAATGTTGTCTCATTCGAGTAATTAAATGTCTGGTCGATCGACAACTTGCGCATATTTATTGGTAAATAATATTTGATGCCGACATTAACGACTGTTTCTCTTTGATTGCTGGTAACGGAAAGTGTGTTACCCTAGATAACACTCGTAGTTTAGCTCCATTAAATGTGCGTGTTAATGCCGCTTCAACTTTCTTTTTTGCTATTCGGGAAACTGTATCCACCTTAAATGGGATGTTCAAGTAGAATATTTTCTTTTCTGGTCCGTAACACGTCTATTTCTGTTTAATTATCCTTTTAATAATTGATTCAATTAATTGTCTGTGATAGACATTAGACATTAAATCGTAAATTGCTTTATTATATTCATTTTCGTTTGAATCTTGACTAACTAATCTGTAAATTCTTGAAAAGCAGCCACGAACTGTTGATAATTTATATTGAAATGACACAAAACTGCTGTAATGCAAATACTGTGCAGACCATGTTGGTTTATGATAAATTGTTCTGTTTAATTAACCATTAGTTTCTCTCTTTAATGGTACATCTAAGAAAGACAGACGATCATCTTTCTCCTGCTGTAACGTGAAACCGATAGTCTTATGTTCTTAGTTAAAACTTTTAATCAGTATTCGTGATTGCGACCTGTTTTTAAGGACAAGGAAAATATCATCAACGTACCGTATGTATTGAGCACATTTACTTATGTCACTCCTTAGTGATGTATATTCTAGGTGCACTAGAAAAATCTCAGCCAACACTGGAGATAAGGGGCTTCCCATTGCCACACCATCAGTTTTTTTATAGATGCTTCCATTAAAACTAAACCGTACTTCTTTCGTGCATAGTCAGATAAGCTTGCGTAGAGTGTGACCTGGCACCAGCGATGGTAATACCTAGTGTTCTACCACTTTGACTATAATGTCAATGGTTTCATCAATTGGAACATTTGTAAACAAAGACGTAACATCAAAGATACCATAATCTTGTTTTTTAACATTTATATCTTGAATTTTGTTTACAAGCACAAACGAATCGGCAATCAAATAATTACCTAGTAGTTTACGTAATGGTTCAAGTAAACGAACTAGCCATTTAACTAGATGCATGAAACAGAATTGACCATTGATAAATTAGCCCTCATTGGAAAACCTTTTTGTGTGTTTTGGTAATCTGTACATTTTGGTGTAGATGATCCAACTGGCTTGAGCTTCTGATACGGTGGCCTCATCAACAAAACCGGCATCTGTCAAAATTTTAATTTCATTTATTACTTTGCGCTCCACCTTGTCTATTTCATCTGATTTATCGTCCAGTCGTGTGGATTTTGTGTTGTCTTTTAACACGATTCCATCTTTTGTATATAGTCAGATTTGTCCATTATAACTACGCTATTTCCTTTATCAGCGCGTAGTATATTAATGTTTGCACTTCTGCTGATACCTCTAAGCGCATTTAGATGTTGCTTTGTCAATCAATGCTGTTCTGCGCATTTAGACGATTTCAAATGTGAAGCCTGATCTACTAATGTAGCCTTGAACCAATTTTTATAATCAATACTGGTAGGTTCCAAGTCAGCTGTTTGTACTAATAGCTAAACAAATGCTGCCTCAAAATCAACATCGCATTTATTATAGGGATGTATTCCATAATTCCGGCTCATCGATAGTGCCTCCATTGAAAGATGATCGATTGATATTTTTGATAAGGTAAGCACACGTATATCAGATAAATGAGAAGAAAATTAGAAAGAAGTGTTTCTTGTATCTGATAAAATTT
>JAQBSW010007583.1:0-39941 GCA_029291075.1 Eudiplozoon nipponicum | reverse complement strand
AATATATAACAGCTAGATACTGTTTGTGACGGAGAACTAATATATATATGCAATTATATATTAGGTGCTGCGCAACTACTACAATCTCCTAGATGAATGTGTAAACCTGCAGTACTGAAGCAAACATCATATAAAATCTCGTCATTGCGACATCAACGCTAACTGACTCTGTATAATATATATACGGAGTCTACATGAGATTATAATTACCGTTCATGCTGTCTTTGGTTTATCTTTCTGGTCACAATTGAACTAATTTTTTACTATGTTCGCAAAACCTAATACATTCTTGCATATATATTAGTTCTCCGCCACAAACAGTATCTAACATTTATACGGGTGGACGGTACATCCTTATATACAAATATGTAGTAAAGCAGTACTTGAAATAACTTCAGAATTTAAAGTCAACACACTATATATAATATATACCGAGCCTGTAAAATATACCAGCACAATGGTTTTCAAAATGCCAAGCCTGTATCGGTTGCTAACACAATGGATTTCTGGATAGGCTAATTTTCATCAAAAATGCGAATTACTACCTATGGGCATCTTATATTTCAGAAGATTGAATAAACATTCGTATATGAGATTGTATTATCTCACATTTCCTCACCAAAATTATACTAGGTATAGGGTGTAATACCGGTTCCTACTGATGAGTAATCAGAAAGCACGAAACGAATGTGCACATAAGATTATCTGTCGGTCTTTCTAACTTTAATTTATCGTTCTGGTCTTGTTTGAACTGATTTGTCACTAGGTGCGCAGTATCTAATACACATAATACAAATATTATTGCAAATTGTTACTATATCTCTTCATCACAAAAGGTCATGCGGCAGTGATGCATCATTTTTTCTACTTATACATTGGCGTTTGTAATTATAATATGATTATGATGATGATAATAATGATGATTATGATGACGTTGATAATGCTGCTGATGATTATGATAATGCTGATAATGATCTTGTTATGATGATGACGATGATAAATTACTAATGCGCTAACCTCCATATTTACTTATGGATAACTTAAGACTTTGAAAACTTATAGTATGCAATATATGTGAATAAAACTCACTCTGGAATTTCGCGATTTGTTATTTTTCCTTGTTTGGATACTTTTCTGTGTCGATCTATAAAAAATTTAAAAAAAATACAATTTAGCGTATTAAGTTGACAAACTTAGCTGCAAATAAACTGTGCAATTACGAATGAGATTAATCAATAAAGCAAATTGAGCTGGTTATGGAAAAAGAATTTAAAATCAAGTTTGTGGAATTCAAATAAGCACCAATTTCACTCTTAATTATTTGCCTAATACAGTTACACTATTGTCAATTAAACGTACTAACTTCTTTCGGCCGTGTATTGTCACTATCACTGAACAACGGAAAATTGGCTAATGAGGATAAAACAGCAACGCATATACAAGAGATAAAGAAAATAAGAAAACCAGTAGCATACACTGTACTTAACGGGAATGTTGGCTGTACAATTTTTATGCATTAACAATCATTACTTCTTCAGTTTTCACCAGATTCATAAAAGTGGTAGATCTGCTGTGCTGGTAACACTAAGAAATGTTAAAATCAAGGTTGTGACCAGCTGTTACGCGAACAGTTAAAAATAAAACTATTGTCTATTTCAAGCCCAAAAACGTTTAAAGAATGAACGCTATCACCAACAACGAAATCATGAATTGCTTAATTAAAGAACTCCCCTGAATGTGGTGAAGCCTGCAAGGCAGTTATTCTCATGACTAAATACGAATCCTGTACGTGAGATTCCAATCAAGTTCGATGGATGCTAGAGTATAGGGAATGAGACGTGTAGAAATATGTTTAAAGTATTAAATATTCATTGCAGGAGGATACAATTTATTCAGATCGCCGTCATGCTCTGACAATGCAAAAATGTCTGAGCACATCATTATGTGTAAATGACAAAGTATAACTATGTTGCTCAACTATTACGCAAAAAGTCGAATGAGTGCTAACTTAAAATTTTTGGAAGATCAATGTCTTGTTAGTCTATTAGTTTCAATCATGGAAACAAATAATAGATGACAAAATATCTATTGAAACAAATGGAGCAACGCATTATTTTCTAAATTTAAGGAAAGAGGAATGCATGGTGTTTTATTAAGTAGTAAGAAAAAATATTAATATTATCTAGAATTTTGCTGCTTACGAGATAGCTTTCTGCTAGTGCCAATAACATATGAAATATGTTACGTCATTGATGTTCAGCAAATAAGAATTGTATACGGTATATATAAAAAAATTTAAAATTTATAGATCTTTTGAAATATACCTCTATGTCTCATGTCTATCCTGTCGGTAGGAAATTGTCTTTTTGGTGATGATAAAGATTCATCTTCAAATTTAACAGATCTTGCACTGGGAATTTCATCGTATACTCTTTCATTTTTGTCACTATTCAGTACCTGTTCACCTTTATGCTTCGTGGGTAAATTCTGCTCTTCTGATGTCACAGAATTAGTAAGATCTTCAAAATCAGTCGAATATTCTGGAGTTGCACTTCCAACTGACGGACTGGAATTCTGATTCTCGACTGAGGAATTATTCAAAATTATGGAGCTTCCTGACACAGTGCTTGAGCTGCAACATGAAGAGAAGAAATCATAATTACTAAATTATTTTAAGAAAATGAAAAGAGCATCAGATTTACCAGTTAATCCATAAAAAGATTCAATTTGTGAAAAGAATTAGCAATTTGCACAACTTTGGCTAAACGTTTTTGATATGCTTGAAAAACTGGATTTATCCAACTTTTCATGCTAACAAGTAAAAACTAAAACTCAACTAATGCCATATGTTTAAACAAATTTCACTTCCAAAGGACTAAGAATAAAGCAATAAAATTCTGTTCAATTTTTCAAGAGTCTAAAGCCGAAATTCTACATTCCATGCATAACGATACAACTTTAATCGTAATTAAATATTTTTAAAGGCTAAAATTCGGAGATGCTCTACAAAATGCATTCACAAACCTTTTGGCATCTTGTGATAGTGCAAAATGTAACTCTGCAACGTCACTTCGCGAACTGCTTTCTGCATTAAAACTATACTCTCTTATCATTTCCAGTGGTTCGTTGTCTGATTTTGCATTGAGTAAAGAATCAGCATCGTCGACGTTACCTTTTTAACGATAATGTATTTTGAGTGAACTGATTAGTATGATATAAGGCAAAGGTTGCCTCGAGCAATAATGCAAAGACGCATTTTAAAACTAAAAATAATTTTTATTACAACTAAATAAAAAGTTCAATTAAGTTGGTCTCTTGACGCTCTATGAGTTTATGCCGTTAGCATTATATATACAGTGGGCAGAGCAACTCCTAGCATAACTCATTCAGTGAATACATTTGTACGCACTACTTTTTTAATTAATTGTAAAGTCACTTTAAGCTAATATTTTGCCATTAAGAAACTAATGAATTGACTTCTCGTTACTTTCAAGTTGGAAGTCATCTGGATGTCGAGGTCTTAGGTAACTATATAAAAGAGAGATAAACTAGAACACTTAAATATATATAACAGCGTTGCTGTAAGAATTACAGTTAGATATCCTAATCTTCGAAGAACTAACGCATTGGCTTTTATGTAGCAAGCATGGCATACCTAGTAACACGTTAGTGCATATGGCATTTAGAGGATATTCCAAAGCCAGTACGACTAAATTTTTTAACCATTTCAGTTCATTCGTTCTTTATGCATTAGCTTATCATAGGTGAGTTTGCATCAACTACAGGTATTATAGAAAACACCTTGCTATTATGCATTTCATGTTTGCTGCATAAATGATTCTATTTTTCTAAAATCCAATTTCAAAATCTGTCACATCTTGTAATCACAATAGATGGTATGGCATCGTTTACTAAAGTAAAATTCTAGCAATACTGTTGGTTGAATAGCTTGTATAAAAGCAGATTTCACTCAGATAAAAATGAATATATTCCACCTGTCTACTTATTAATATCAGAAATAAAATTTGTGCATCATAATTTTACATTTATTCCGGATTAATCATATTATATGCAATTACATAGAATTAACAACATTTGTATGGATGTTTAGATTAGTAACCTTTTGTTAGCTGAAAGAAGTCAGTAGTGTATTGTAGCATTCTATCAATAAATGTGAAAAATATACAAAAATTGAAATATATGAATGTAATCATAGACCAACCTAGTTCGAACGCCGAATTTTCGAAATTTTCATCGAGTTTTACCGTCTAAGTAGGCAAGAATCAATAAAAGCTTACTTTAAATAAGATTAGAATTGCAAAAATTGAAAAATATAATTACTCATTACAACGAAAATAGCATATAGAAAATTCTATAACAAAGAATCTAACTTCATCTAACTTGGTATAACACACACACATATATATATATGGCGAAATTCGCAAAAAATTAATGTTCGTGACTACATAGAAATTTTGCAGCCGATATTTACTGTCAAGTACAAAATTTGCAAGACTTCTAGAGGTGAGAGCCGCATATATAATTTTTCTTTCTATATACCTACATTGCAGTTTTTTCTTCACTAGTCAGTTTGCCGTCGTACTCTGATGATGATAATGGAAGGTCGAAACGCGTCAGTACTTGTGAATGACGGTAATTTTGCTATGTTATTTGACGACTGGCTAAATGAAATATGATTGGTGTTTAATTCGAGCTCGCAAACTTGATTTAAAGAATTGCTACCACCACTTCGCAATCAATGATTGTTTAAGTACTAAATGTTGTTTCTTAATCAAATTATCCAGTATGCTGGCATAAAATTTATCCCAGAAATCAATTGCAGTAATAGACAAAGAGAAAATAAACAGAACGTTTGGAATGTGTTTTTCTTACAAAAAACGGAATTTAATAATATTTTTCAGGAATATGACATTAATAAATTTACGTTCAGTATATTAAAACGTTAACACTGCATTCTAAGCAAGAAATTTAATTGTTTAACCGATTGCATGATAACTCAACAGATTTGGCTTGTTGACCGACGTGTCTGACGAGGTGTATTGGTTTATTAGAATAATACGTCAAATATGAAGCTCCAATTTTTCCAATTGATGTTCTAATTTGGGCTAGAAATAATATAACCAACAGTAGTACTTCCTTAGTGCCGTAGCATATTTATCATCCTTATATATACCGTAGTCTTCCATCTCGCTTGGAATACCCTGGATGGTTCTAACGGACAGGTTTGCGTCTCTTGTTGTATAAAGCTGGGTTCCCGCTTTATGTAAATACCAAAAATTAATATCGTCACCCGATTAATACCAAATTAAACAGTTAACACCACACTGATTCCACAAAGTCACTAGTATAATATTCGAGAATAAACGGCAGTTTTCAATAATGGAGTATATAATCTAATGAAAAATGAGTGTTGATGATAAGTTCTATAATATTTAAATCTTAAATACGTGTATACACAATTTTATATTTGAATATTTTTAATAAAATCTAAGAATGAATCAGCAATCATTTAATACTTCAAATCACTCTTGCAATTAAAACGTTGAAAGTACACTGCAAATTGATCAAACAGATAATTAAGCTATAACTTTTAATTGAAATGCTTATGTCGAGATTACCAGGCGTATTAGTCTTGCTAAAACTGCCTTTGGTAAACTGTTTAATCTACTCTGAAACCGCGAGCTTATGTCTTAAAGCGTCAAAGGCGTCAAATTTACTGGACATGGATACAGATATACTATAATAGATTCTGGATTGTCACTTTTGCAAACCAATACACTCGTCCAGTTTAGCTTATGTGCCTGTAAGCTGATCGTTAGGAGGCATTGATCAAGACTACAATTTATAAATCGACTATCTCTTTCCGAAAGCTCCCCGATGTGCGGTCATCTTGATGTCTAATTATGAAACATGCATTGCATAGGCTAGAGCTACGCCTGAGAAGAATACTAGCACATCTTGCTCACGAGACCATCAAAGAAACTTCGATGGATAGTTAGGGTAGCGGGAAAGGTAGACAAATATTTTGCTGTTGGAACCATAGACGAGGTTGAGAACAAATCTTATGTGGTCGAAAGTTAGAATTCTCAACATCTGTCACTTGATCATGCCACACTGTACTCCCACTAACCAAGAGAAACTTGGATAGCCAAAAATCTAATGTAAACAAAAAAGGTAAAGGGATTTGGCTAATTCCGTTTAATTTCAATAACATCTACTAGATTCCACTGTACGAACGACCTCGATCTCCATTTACGCACTGAAGAATGCGCTTAATTATGAGTTATGCTGATTACCTTTTCACCTAATAGCACGTCATAAGCTGTTTGTTTATTGATAAAGGATACTTGTATTTGGCCTACATTTACGTTTTCCGATTTAGTGAATATATATTTTGACTTCGCATCGAATGGAGTTAGTAAGTCATCCGTATCTTCATCCTCCTCTGAGACTTCGTTGGTTGTCAGCACATGATCAGCTACACTTGTAAGCAAAAGAAATTCTAACTTACTAGTTTGCTTGATTAATGCTTTGGCGGAAGTTTTTAAAAATTGACGTCCACTGCAGTTAATGTTATTGAGATTGTTTTCATCTGCTTCCTTCTTGGCATCAGTGGTATTCCATTTTTGCAGACTAAGTTCACCAGATGCACTTTTCTTGACATTTCCAAATGTATTTTTTGATTTCACCAGAAGGTTTTTGCTATGATCACTATTTCAGATTACAAGGTATAAAATATTAAGTTATGTTTAACGGCAAAAGAAACATTTGAACTATTTATTGTAAGAAATGTCTCTGCTACTAAAAATTATTCAATGAACGGTTTATTTGATAATTAAAACACAAAATAATTCTTCCTTAATATTCCCACCTATTCTTATACAAAATATACTATTAAAACTGAAGAAAGCAATATATAAATGTTATAATTAATATCAGGGTAACAAATTGAATTTTTGTCTTTTATAAATATAAATTTTAGTCTTTTACTAAATATTTAACACACAGAACGTAGCTTCATATATAAAAATGTATTTTCACTGAACATGTTTTAGCTGTATGCACAAAATAGTGATATTATTAAAGATTCAGTCCAATAATTTTAAATATTTTATGTTTGGAAACTAATTTTGCAATATTAACAAATAAACCATGTTCATAAGTCAACTTTGAATAGAACAATGACCATAATTGAAGTGCGATGGCAAACTGACTAATGGGGATCAAATTGCAATGAATAAATATGAAAAGCAAAATAAGATATATGGATCTGAACTCTAGTAGTTTCGCATATATTGCATTTGACTGTAAATTTCGGCTGCACAATTACTATGCAGTCGCGCACATTAACTTTGCATTACTTTCATAACACACACACACACACACACACATATATATATATATATATATATATATATATATATATATATATATAGGTGATCCAAGTAAATAATAATTTATTGCGCGGGTGGTGGTAACAATTCTTTAAATCAAGTTTGCGAGCTTCAAATAAACACCAATCCTATTGTATTTAACTAGTCGTTGAACAACATAGCGAAACTACAGTCAGTAACACGTACTGACGCGTTTCGAACTTCCATGATCATCAACAGATTACGACGGAAAACTGATCAGCGATGATCAAACCGCAATGAAAATATATGGAGAGCATAATAAGATATGCGCATCTCACCTCTAGTTGTCTCGCTTAAATTATAATTACTGTAAATGTCGGCTGCACAATTTCTATTCACCAAAGTACTTTGCAGCTTCCACCATTAATATAGGCAATACAATTAAACAATCGTTGATTACGCGGTGGTTGTAAAATACTTTACAAATCAAACTTACAGTTTGAAGGAAATTGAACACAAGTTTGTATATATAAGCAATATTATATAATGAATCACACCTAGTTTTCTCACCTTTTGCTGTACAAACTAACTCTGTTCAACTAGAAAAGAAAGTATTGGGTCTAGATTCACTGAAATCTCTGCAACAAGGTCGCCACGGTATCGATTCGATACCCTTTTCACCAGGAGTTACTATCCAAATGTGCACACATGGACCGCATTCAGGTAGACAATTGGATCCCATACTACCCAATTTGAATGTAGTTGACTTCATCTGATTCTACCATATCAAAATCTGCTCACCTTTTTTTTCTTAAGATGATCTGGCGCTGGGTAAGAAGAAAAGTTTTACGGTGCAAACGCATTGAATGAATTTGAAAAACAAGACCGAGAGGACGTAGTTAATGGAGCCCTATTTCATTTTCTAGTGAGGAGCACAAATAAGTCGATAAAAAATAGATCTACAGATGCCAACGTTGGTTAATCGCTCTTGATAACTTATATGGGCTATGCTAGCGTATAATAAAACTGAGCGAACATATGTATTGTAAACATGACGTTTGCGCAAGCATGAAATACTCGTGTTACTCTATAATTGGTGAAGGTTGGAGAAAGTTACTCTAGCTTTATACTTTATGCGTAATGTTTACAGAGCTAAACTTACTCTAATAATCCTTTTGGTATTAATTAGATAAGCCAATACATTTCCGAAAGTTTGCTTTAATAAGATAAATAAAATTTTATTTCGCAACAAAGGCCATTTGGCTCGACAATTCAAATTATTTGTTTATAAATTCAATCAAACATGATAACTTTCCTATTTATTATTTTGCTTTGGGGCTTATTGCAGATACAGTTTAACCTCAAACCAACCTTCATTCGTATGTTCATTGTTTTCGTTTCTTTATTAATTTGCACAAGAATTGGGTAATCTTCAGAATTGAGATTTTTCTCTTCTATTTAAGAAGCATTAGAATGTTCCTTCATCTAACTTTTCATACTATTGAATTGAATCGAATAACGATTAGTTAAACATCCAACGACTCTTTAAGAATGAGATTAAATGTTTGCCTTTTATATCTTAAGAATAGTCAATACTACAAGCGTAATCAGTTTCTTTCCAAGGATTGAGATTTTCTATCACCATAGTTTACTTTACTTCGGAATTTATCTGTTCATATATTATTGCTTGCATGTTGGCTTTTAAATTTGTATCATCCCATTGTTTGGTGTGTGTTCAACGTTTAAACTGTACAGTAGTAATGGACTATAATGGGAATTGCTCTTCGATATGTACACGCTTTATGACTCTGCATAGTGAATTTGGCTAGACAGTTTCCTTGTCCAAACCATTGACAAAAAAATATGTATTGAAAATAATATGTATTATATTAATGCTTATTATATCTACTAATTTCGGCATCAGTTTGGACGGTTGCATGATTTAACTGAATATTTATTTTGGACAATTCTCAGTTAAATATTATTTTCTCATTAACTGTTCTATTTTACTTAGTCAAGTAATCATACATAATAAAAACACCAATAACTGGGATATATTCACTTTTGCATGTGAATAAATCTATGGTCTATTTTATCTTTGCTAACAAACGATTACATAGTTATTAGTAATAATATACCAAAAGCGTTAAAAAGTATATATTTGTCAAAAAATTACAAAACGGCAATAGGTGAAAGTATTTTCAAATTTAAATAAAATTTGAACATAGGACTGGCAAAGTACAACAGGTAACGTGGTGACCTATTCGAAACATAATGTGTAAAAATAATACAGTTTAACTACACGGCTACAAAAATTAATATAGACGATTATATTGTGGCACCAAATAGTTTGACTAAAACTGAAATACCGTATAAGATATTAGGCAATATTGCTTTTGTTCACAGCTATAACAATGCCTCTCTGGTTAAAAGTGTTAGGCAGAGACATTGGAGCACAGGCCAACAGATGATCGCTGCCTAATGTCCTGTAGTCCTTTATAAGCATTTTAGAGTGGTTCAAACGGTAATAATACGCCCGAACATTTAAATTCAGATGCAAAATCGAGGAAGCAGTGACAAACAAACGATTAAAGGCGGCAACTATGTGCAGCTGATTAAGAGAAACAAATCCAGCTGTTGAATTCCTTACATAGCAGAGAACATGAGCGTAAAGACAGAGGTAGAGTGCTACTTCGAGTTGTGTCGGAACCTTATCTTTTAACGCAAGTTCAACCATTGGCGCAAAATACGTTACAGGTTGCTGTATTGCAGTTTCATCGACTGAATGGAGAGAAACCTGCATTGAGTTGTAGTGATGGAATAAATCAGATATAAAAGCATAACATAGTGTTAATGACAATGCATAATAAGTATAGAAAACAGTAGGAATAGTGTGTAGGTACTCTTAAAGGTGAAATGTGTCGCCTAAATCAAACCAAGACAAGAAGTGTTAGATTTAAGTAATTGAAGCCCTTCCGTTCGAAACTAGCATCGCATGTCTATAAAATGGCGAGGAAGACTCGCATGACTTAATTTTTGTAATATATGCTTATGAATGTATTCGTTGAAAAAGCTGACAATGGGGACTGAATATTTATTGAACGTTGCGTTCCTAAATTTGACAGTGTGGAGAAAGATAATTCCTCCGCCAAAATTAAAGAATGACATTAACTGATTAATTTAAACCACCTTGGCTGATTGAGACGAATTTTATTTCAAAATAATTTTTCATTTATTTTCCAGAACTTTCTTTGACTTTGAATTGTGCACCATTTTCAACTTTCAGCATTACTGTCCTCGATTAGTTTGTATCCCATCCACAGCCTGCTGCAACTATTTCATTTTTCTTTATTACAAAGTCTGATCAATTTCTACAATATACGCCTACTAACACTGTCTTATATTTTTATGATGCACGTATTTGTGGACATTCTGGAACAGGTTATTTAATATTTCTGTTTTTCACGTCTATTTCTTTCCAGATTTTTTGTATCGTGTAATGTTTCACATCCCGATTGTAACATTAAGTGTCAATTTAATAATTAAATTCGATAGATATGGATGCTAATCTTAAATTTGAGGACACTAGCAAGTTAGCGCAAGACATAGCAGGTTTGAATTTAGCAGATGCGAATGAAAATATAAGCTTATCAGATTCTACTGTTAATTATAGGACTGACTCACGATCTGGCATCTATGGGGTTCTCAGACACGAGTAGGTTAGGAGCCTCTCTGCAACAGGATGGACAAAGATACCAAGAAGCAAGACCAGTTAAACAACCAAGATTCCGAGGCTACATCTACGTGGAAAATTTCAGCCTCGAAATGCAAATATCTATATAAATTAATTTGTGTAGAGGCCCTTAGGTCACTACCATAAGGGGGTCTCTTGGATGCCAGGCCCGGAAAATCCATATATGCGGAATGATCATCTATCTTGGAACACTTAAGTTCCTCTGAACTATCTCTTAAGCTACAATCCTTAAGTCCACTAGCCAACTGCTCTGTATCCTCAGTATTTAATAAACCAGACATGATATTATTAAATTACTTGTAATTTATATATTATATTAATTAAGTAAGCTTACCCGGATACGCTGATATCCACAGGATACTGAACTGGAATGATTGAGACCTTAAAACAAATATTAACTTTAAATACCCAAAGCAAATTTGTGGTTCTTTTCGCTGATAATTAAGAACAAAACGACGAGAAGATTACAAAGTTTTATTCACAAAGAGTCGGAGATGGAACCACGCAGTGTCCCGCTTATGCAATTCAGAAACTCAGATAAAACTCTCTCATTTCCTTCCACAAGACAAGTCCAAAACTTCGACAATATGAACAAAAGAACTTCCAAAAAATTTTACAATATTTTTCAAAAATTACAATATTGTTTTACGAAACCAGCGATAACATCAAATGTCCAAAAATAAAAATTGATTTATTTTTTTATATATGAGAGGGATTAATTAGAGTGTCCAATAGGTAATTGTACCCTCTACATTTGGCAACCAAAGGGACAGCAGGGCCAACAGTTGAAATAATGGGGTACAAATCAAATTATGATATGTAAAGTTGAATATATGAATATTACTGGTAAGGGACAATTTGGATATTTTCGATTTACTTACAATTGAGTGCTTGCACGATTATAAGCATCTCTTATATAAGCATTCTTGGATAAATTGCCCTCGGCTTTACGGAGCTTTGATAGGTATGCCTAAAGTAATTAATGAAAATAAACTTCTAAATCTTCGTTGTCCGACTCCATATAATATCATCAATATTCGAAATGACAATAATACTACCAAACTACTTGGAAAACTGGGACCGCAGTTTTATACTATATATTTATATAACAAATATGTCAAAAACGAGATACAAGATAGTTGCAAAATTAATAATATAAATTAACTTTTAAACGGAATTAAACAAATAAATCACTAGTTAAAGAGTAGGAAATTAGTTTGCTTGTAAATTATACGCTTTATTATTATAACATTATTATAACGACCGGAGAGAGCGTGCTTGTGGTTTTCAACATTTTTCTCTACTTTCGAAGGATATCGGGTTTTATTTTGTTTTTATTTTTCAGATTCTCGGGATTTCTTGTCTGATTTCTTCTCCAGGATACTCCAGGAATCTACCTACACATTTTTTGGAATCTACCTTCAGTTATCAAGGATCTATTTCTAGCCCACCCGATTTTTCCGTTTATTTCTACATTTTAATACCTATTCTTTTTCGCTCATCAATACTCATTCTTTTCCTCTCTTTTACCGTAATCAACATTAATTCTACTCTTCTATCTAACTCCACCATGAACCAACTTTCGTCGCCAGCCCCCATCTCCCCGTTCCTCACCCAAAAGATTATCTCCAATATTTCTGATCTCCAACAGCAAATGGCGGACATCACAGGATTACTTGGAGCACTGACTGGCAACCTTTCAGTCTCCTCCGTTCAGCCCCATTTGTTGCGTCAAGCGGATGCGTTTCTGAATGGGGTAGCCAGGGAGGTTGCCCTGCGAAACCACAACAAGCGAAACCTCTTTCTTTGGTCTCCGCGCTCCCCACTCTCAAAGGACGATCTGGCCTCAGATCTCATCAGTCAAATAGGGGAAAACTTTAGCCACCTTAAAGAGATCTCCTCGGGAAAGGGTCGAGCCTTCATTCTCTCCTCACACAAAAGACTGTCTGACGATGAGGTTCGTCATCTCAAATTACACTCGCCCATCTTAACATCCGGACAAGTCAAACTCAAACGAGACTACACTCTGCTACAGAGGACTCTAGAGAAAGCCCAAACTCACACACCGGACACCACCCCTCCTCCAGCTCATCACGCCTTTCCGGGCTGGAGCAATCCAAAGAAAAGCCGTTCAGTTCACGGCGGAATCCTTGGCGACGCACCTTCCTCCAGTCCACCCCTACTCACACCTTCCCGATTTGAAGGCCTTCCTCTCACCTTTAGCCCTTACTCCGCAACCAGTCCCCCCACACTATCTCAAGCTTTACCACGTCGTCGTGGCCGACCACGCCGCGCTAAGCCTCCTAATAACGCATCTTCTCTCCCAAACTCGTCCGCCGGGTCCACATCCCCTCGACAAGTTACCTTTGTGACAGATGCTATGACCCAGAAACCGAAAAAACGTAAGTCTACTAAGACCAAGCAAAACTTCGACCCAGCCCCATCAACTTCGTCTCCCCCTACTGAATCCATCATCGACCCCACCCTGGACAGTTCCGCCCCAGCTCCTGATCTTTCTCTGTCCCTGCTCGCCCCCTCAACGCACCTTCCGAGTTCCCCCTCGAACCCAGATATCTCGCCCCCCTTTTGCTTTCAAACCCTACAACTGCCTCACCCACCTGATAAACGCGGGACAACAGAAATCCAAATCGACGCTGACCACTCTATACTTGTCAACGAGCGGTCTGTCACCCTCATCAGCCCTAGATCTCGCTCCACCCGCCAGCGGAAAGCCCCCGCACGCTTCTCCTCCCCGATCTAACCATCCCTCTCTCAAAGCGCTCTCAGCATTCCTCATCAACTGCAGGTCACTTACGCCTAAAATTAATCAACTACGAGCCTTTCTGTCCTCTAACGAGATTGACATATGCGTTCTTGTTGAGACTTGGCTGTCCCCTTCCATCCACTGTGATGATCTTTTCCTCATTCATGGATACACGTTCCTTCGTAGCGACAGAACTGTCGGTCGTGGGGGCGGACTAGCTGCCTATGTCCGATCCCTTCTTATGCCCAAACGCTTGTCGACATCGAACTCTCAAGGATTGGAATTTTTCTCGTTTCAGCTACAAATCCTTAACCAAAGCATATCTACCTGTGTTGTCTACAGACCCCCTAATATCTCACTCATCGACGACACTCGCGGGGCCCAACTCCTATCTACTTTTTTCTCTTTACACTCTGATCGGTACGTCGTTGTGGGTGATCTCAACCTCCCCATGACTAACTGGCATAATCTAGCTTCCGAAAGTCACCCACTGCTTCGACTCTTCGCGGATAACCTGCTACACCAATTCGTGCATTTTCCTACCCGAGGGAACAACCAACTGGATTGTGTACTCTCCAATAACGAGGTGACCGATGTTCGCTCTCGGGAGATCTTCCCCAACCTTGATCACCGTCAGGTATCCTTCCTCTTACCTCTCTTATCTTTCACCCCTCGAGAAGACACCAAATCTTTCAGACGATTCACCAACTGGGAAGAGTTCCGCCGACTCTGTGACACAGTTAACTGGAGGGACCTCTTTCTCCCAAACAATCTCTCCTCGTGCTTTTCCGAAGTCCATAACATCCTATCCTCCCACTATAACTCCGCCACCTTTATTCAACAAGTATACTCGACGAATAAGTTGAACGCTCTGTTTAAGGCACGTGACAACCTCGCACGCAATATGTCAATTGTTACAGACGCGTCAGATATTTGGATAGGAGCGAGTTTACAAGCTGATGGACGTCCTGTGCAATATATAAGTCGCACACTCACTTAGGCGCAACATAACTATACCGTCACAGAAAAGGAATTACTTGCCGTACAATGGGCGCAACGGAAGTTAAGATATCGGCGGACACATAGACGTCTCTACCGACCACAGAGCACTAGTGCATTGGAGATCACTGTGTATTGAGAAGAAACGTGTACACCGAGCCATTAAAGAGCTGGAGGAATACGATGTATCAATTCATCATAAAGCCGGGATCGAGAATGCGGCAGCCGATGCGCTCAGCAGAATTTCCGCTGTGCGGGTTTCACTACTTATAAAAATCCACTGTAGTGAGAAGAAACGAGTAAGATACTTTTACAGAATAACCCACCACTCACTCCAACGTTGCGATTGCAGAATGAAGATATAGACATAGTCGACAGGTTTTCATATCTTGGGAGCTCTATCAATAACGTAGGTAATATGTGCGACGAGGTGAGAATACGGATCGCGAAAGCTAGAGTATCTTTCTCGAACCTTCGTCATTTATGCAGAAATGCAAATATTTCATTTTGCCTTAAAGGTCGTGTTTGCAATGCATATGTACGCGTAGTCTTACTATACACTAGTGAAACTTGGCCACTTAGAATTGATGATTTCAGACGCTTACAGGCATTCGATCATCGTTAATTAAGAAGTATAGCGCATCATAGTTCTTGGTTAGAAACCCTTAGCGATATGGCATCGAATCGTGCTCAGTGGCGATCTTGTTGCTGATCTCTCTCTCTCTCTCTCTCTCTCTCTCACTCTCTCTCTCTCTCCTCTCTCTCTCTCTCTCTCTCTCTCTCTCTCTCTCTCTCTCTCTCTCTCTCTCTCTCTCTCTCTCTCTCACTCCCCTCCCCCTCTCTCTCTCTCTCTCTCTCTCTCACTCTCTCTCTCTCCTCTCTCTCTCTCCTCTCTCTCTACTCTCTCTCTCTCCACTCTCTCTCTCTCTCTTTCTCTCTCTCTCTCACTCTCTCTCTCTCTCACTCACTCTCTCTTCCTCTCTCTCTCTCTCTCCTTCTCTCTCTCTCTCTCACTCTCTCTCTCTATCTCTCCCTTTATATATATATATATATAGAGAGAGAGAGAGAAAGGGCCATTGATAATTATTAAATATGAATAATTTCTATTATTTTTATGCAATTATTTCCAATAGTTGATTAACTTCGCATTTTGCTTACGATTAGTTTTTTGAAAAACGTTAGTTGTCCAGTCTATCTCTATCTTTCTCTCTTTAATCGTTCACCTAAGCGTCGCTATAACATTCACAAAAGACTGTCTGACGATGAGGTTCGTCATCTCAAATTACACTCGCCCATCTTAACATCCGGACAAGTCAAACTCAAACGAGACTATACTCTGCTACAGAGGACTCTAGAGAAGGCCCAAACTCACAAACCGGACACCACCCCTCCTCCAGCTCATCACGTCTTTCCGGGCTGGAGCAATCCAAAGAAATGCCGTTCAGTTCACGCCGGAATCCTTGGCGACGCACCTTCCTCCAGTCCACCCCTACTCACACCTTGCCGATTTGAAGGCCTTCCTCTCACCTTTAGCCCTTACTCCGCAACCAGCTCCCCCACACTATCTCAAGCTTTACCACGTCGTCGTGGCCGACCACGCCGCGCTACGCCTCCTAATAACGCATCTTCTCTCCCAAACTCGTCCGCCGGGTCCACATCCCCTCGACATGTTACCTTTGTGACAGATGCTATGACCCAGAAACCGAAAAAACGTAAGTCTACTAAGACCAAGCAAAACTTCGACCCAGCCCCATCAACTTCGTCTCCCCCTACTGAATCCATCATCGACCCCACCCTGGACAGTTCCGCCCCAGCTCCTGATCTTTCTCTGTCCCTGCTCGCCCCCTCAACGCACCTTCCGAGTTCCCCCTCGAACCCAGATATCTCGCCCCCCTTTTGCTTTTAAACCCTACAACTGCCTCACCCACCTGATAAACGCGGGACAACAGAAATCCAAATCGACGCTGACCACTCTATACTTGTCAACGAGCGGTCTGTCACCCTCATCAGCCCTAGATCTCGCTCCACCCGCCAGCGGAAAGCCCCCGCACGCTTCTCCTCCCCGATCTAACCATCCCTCTCTCAAAGCGCTCTCAGCATTCCTCATCAACTGCAGGTCACTTACGCCTAAAATTAATCAACTACGAGCCTTTCTGTCCTCTAACGAGATTGACATATGCGTTCTTTTTGAGACTTGGCTGTCCCCTTCCATCCACTGTGATGATCTTTTCCTCATTCATGGATACACGTTCCTTCGTAGCGACAGAACTGTCGGTTGTGGGGGCGGACTAGCTGCCTATGTCCGAACCCTTCTTATGCCCAAACGCTTGTCGACATCGAACTCTCAAGGATTGGAATTTTTCTCGTTTCAGCTACAAATCCTTAACCAAAGCATATCTACCTGTGTTGTCTACAGACCCCCTAATATCTCACTCATCGACGACACTCGCGGGGCCCAACTCCTATCTACTTTTTTCTCTTTACACTCTGATCGGTACGTCGTTGTGGGTGATCTCAACCTCCCCATGACTAACTGGCATAATCTAGCTTCCGAAAGTCACCCACTGCTTCGACTCTTCGCGGATAACCTGCTACACCAATTCGTGCATTTTCCTACCCGAGGGAACAACCAACTGGATTGTGTACTCTCCAATAACGAGGTGACCGATGTTCGCTCTCGGGAGATCTTCCCCAACCTTGATCACCGTCAGGTATCCTTCCTCTTACCTCTCTTATCTTTCACCCCTCGAGAAGACACCAAATCTTTCAGACGATTCACCAACTGGGAAGAGTTCCGCCGACTCTGTGACACAGTTAACTGGAGGGACCTCTTTCTCCCAAACAATCTCTCCTCGTGCTTTTCCGAAGTCCATAACATCCTATCCTCCCACTATAACTCCGCCACCTTTATTCAACAAGTATACTCGACGAATAAGTTGAACGCTCTGTTTAAGGCACGTGACAACCTCGCACGCAATATGTCAATTGTTACAGACGCGTCAGATATTTGGATAGGAGCGAGTTTACAAGCTGATGGACGTCCTGTGCAATATATAAGTCGCACACTCACTTAGGCGCAACATAACTATACCGTCACAGAAAAGGAATTACTTGCCGTACAATGGGCGCAACGGAAGTTAAGATATCGGCGGACACATAGACGTCTCTACCGACCACAGAGCACTAGTGCATTGGAGATCACTGTGTATTGAGAAGAAACGTGTACACCGAGCCATTAAAGAGCTGGAGGAATACGATGTATCAATTCATCATAAAGCCGGGATCGAGAATGCGGCAGCCGATGCGCTCAGCAGAATTTCCGCTGTGCGGGTTTCACTACTTATAAAAATCCACTGTAGTGAGAAGAAACGAGTAAGATACTTTTACAGAATAACCCACCACTCACTCCAACGTTGCGATTGCAGAATGAAGATATAGACATAGTCGACAGGTTTTCATATCTTGGGAGCTCTATCAATAACGTAGGTAATATGTGCGACGAGGTGAGAATACGGATCGCGAAAGCTAGAGTATCTTTCTCGAACCTTCGTCATTTATGCAGAAATGCAAATATTTCATTTTGCCTTAAAGGTCGTGTTTGCAATGCATATGTACGCGTAGTCTTACTATACACTAGTGAAACTTGGCCACTTAGAATTGATGATTTCAGACGCTTACAGGCATTCGATCATCGTTAATTAAGAAGTATAGCGCATCATAGTTCTTGGTTAGAAACCCTTAGCGATGAGACATCGAATCGTGCTCAGTGGCGATCTTGTCGCAGATCTCTCTCTCTCTCTCTCTCTCTCTCTCTCTCTCTCTCTCTCTCTCTCTCTCTCTCTCTCTCTCTCTCTCTCTCTCTCTCTCTCTCTCTCTCTCTCTCTCTCTCTCTCTCTCTCTCTCTCTCTCTCTCTCTCTCTCTCTCTCTCTCTCTCTCTCTCTCTCTCTCTCTCTCTCTCTCTCTCTCTCTCTCTCTCTCTCTCTCTCTCTCTCTCTCTCTCTCTCTCTCTCTCTCTCTCTCTCTCTCTCTCTCTCTCTCTCTCTCTCTCTCTCTCTCTCTCTCTCTCTCTCTCTCTCTCTCTCTCTCTCTCTCTCTCTCTCTCTCTCTCTCTCTCTCTCTCTCTCTCTCTCTCTCTCTCTCTCTCTCTCTCTCTCTCTCTCTCTCTCTCTCTCTCTCTCTCTCTCTCTCTCTCTCTCTCTCTCTCTCTCTCTCTCTCTCTCTCTCTCTCTCTCTCTCTCTCTCTCTCTCTCTCTCTCTCTCTCTCTCTCTCTCTCTCTCTCTCTCTCTCTCTCTCTCTCTCTCTCTCTCTCTCTCTCTCTCTCTCTCTCTCTCTCTCTCTCTCTCTCTCTCTCTCTCTCTCTCTCTCTCTCTCTCTCTCTCTCTCTCTCTCTATCTCTCTCTCTCTCTCTCTCTCTCTCTCTCTCTCTCTCTCTCTCTCTCTCTCTCTCTCTCTCTCTCTCCCTCTCTCTCTCTCTCTCTCTCTCTCTCTCTCTCTCTCTCTCTCTCTCTCTCTCTCTCTCTCTCTCCTCTCTCTCTCTCTCTCTCCTCTCTCTCTCTCCTCTCTCTCTCTCACTCTCTCTCTCTCTCTCCCCTCTCTCTCTCTCTCTCTCCTCTCTCTCTCTCTCACTCTCTCTCTCTCTCTCACTCTCTCTCTCTATCTCTCCCTTTATATATATATATATAGAGAGAGAGAGAGAAAGGGCCATTGATAATTATTAAATATGAATAATTTCTATTATTTTTATGCAATTATTTCCAATAGTTGATTAACTTCGCATTTTGCTTACGATTAGTTTTTTGAAAAACGTTAGTTGTCCAGTCTATCTCTATCTTTCTCTCTTTAATCGTTCACCTAAGCGTCGCTATAACATTCACAAAAGACTGTCTGACGATGAGGTTCGTCATCTCAAATTACACTCGCCCATCTTAACATCCGGACAAGTCAAACTCAAACGAGACTATACTCTGCTACAGAGGACTCTAGAGAAGGCCCAAACTCACAAACCGGACACCACCCCTCCTCCAGCTCATCACGTCTTTCCGGGCTGGAGCAATCCAAAGAAATGCCGTTCAGTTCACGCCGGAATCCTTGGCGACGCACCTTCCTCCAGTCCACCCCTACTCACACCTTGCCGATTTGAAGGCCTTCCTCTCACCTTTAGCCCTTACTCCGCAACCAGCTCCCCCACACTATCTCAAGCTTTACCACGTCGTCGTGGCCGACCACGCCGCGCTACGCCTCCTAATAACGCATCTTCTCTCCCAAACTCGTCCGCCGGGTCCACATCCCCTCGACATGTTACCTTTGTGACAGATGCTATGACCCAGAAACCGAAAAAACGTAAGTCTACTAAGACCAAGCAAAACTTCGACCCAGCCCCATCAACTTCGTCTCCCCCTACTGAATCCATCATCGACCCCACCCTGGACAGTTCCGCCCCAGCTCCTGATCTTTCTCTGTCCCTGCTCGCCCCCTCAACGCACCTTCCGAGTTCCCCCTCGAACCCAGATATCTCGCCCCCCTTTTGCTTTTAAACCCTACAACTGCCTCACCCACCTGATAAACGCGGGACAACAGAAATCCAAATCGACGCTGACCACTCTATACTTGTCAACGAGCGGTCTGTCACCCTCATCAGCCCTAGATCTCGCTCCACCCGCCAGCGGAAAGCCCCCGCACGCTTCTCCTCCCCGATCTAACCATCCCTCTCTCAAAGCGCTCTCAGCATTCCTCATCAACTGCAGGTCACTTACGCCTAAAATTAATCAACTACGAGCCTTTCTGTCCTCTAACGAGATTGACATATGCGTTCTTGTTGAGACTTGGCTGTCCCCTTCCATCCACTGTGATGATCTTTTCCTCATTCATGGATACACGTTCCTTCGTAGCGACAGAACTGTCGGTCGTGGGGGCGGACTAGCTGCCTATGTCCGATCCCTTCTTATGCCCAAACGCTTGTCGACATCGAACTCTCAAGGATTGGAATTTTTCTCGTTTCAGCTACAAATCCTTAACCAAAGCATATCTACCTGTGTTGTCTACAGACCCCCTAATATCTCACTCATCGACGACACTCGCGGGGCCCAACTCCTATCTACTTTTTTCTCTTTACACTCTGATCGGTACGTCGTTGTGGGTGATCTCAACCTCCCCATGACTAACTGGCATAATCTAGCTTCCGAAAGTCACCCACTGCTTCGACTCTTCGCGGATAACCTGCTACACCAATTCGTGCATTTTCCTACCCGAGGGAACAACCAACTGGATTGTGTACTCTCCAATAACGAGGTGACCGATGTTCGCTCTCGGGAGATCTTCCCCAACCTTGATCACCGTCAGGTATCCTTCCTCTTACCTCTCTTATCTTTCACCCCTCGAGAAGACACCAAATCTTTCAGACGATTCACCAACTGGGAAGAGTTCCGCCGACTCTGTGACACAGTTAACTGGAGGGACCTCTTTCTCCCAAACAATCTCTCCTCGTGCTTTTCCGAAGTCCATAACATCCTATCCTCCCACTATAACTCCGCCACCTTTATTCAACAAGTATACTCGACGAATAAGTTGAACGCTCTGTTTAAGGCACGTGACAACCTCGCACGCAATATGTCAATTGTTACAGACGCGTCAGATATTTGGATAGGAGCGAGTTTACAAGCTGATGGACGTCCTGTGCAATATATAAGTCGCACACTCACTTAGGCGCAACATAACTATACCGTCACAGAAAAGGAATTACTTGCCGTACAATGGGCGCAACGGAAGTTAAGATATCGGCGGACACATAGACGTCTCTACCGACCACAGAGCACTAGTGCATTGGAGATCACTGTGTATTGAGAAGAAACGTGTACACCGAGCCATTAAAGAGCTGGAGGAATACGATGTATCAATTCATCATAAAGCCGGGATCGAGAATGCGGCAGCCGATGCGCTCAGCAGAATTTCCGCTGTGCGGGTTTCACTACTTATAAAAATCCACTGTAGTGAGAAGAAACGAGTAAGATACTTTTACAGAATAACCCACCACTCACTCCAACGTTGCGATTGCAGAATGAAGATATAGACATAGTCGACAGGTTTTCATATCTTGGGAGCTCTATCAATAACGTAGGTAATATGTGCGACGAGGTGAGAATACGGATCGCGAAAGCTAGAGTATCTTTCTCGAACCTTCGTCATTTATGCAGAAATGCAAATATTTCATTTTGCCTTAAAGGTCGTGTTTGCAATGCATATGTACGCGTAGTCTTACTATACACTAGTGAAACCTGGCCACTTAGAATTGATTATTTCAGACGCTTACAGGCATTCGATCATCGTTAATTAAGAAGTATAGCGCATCATACTTCTTGGTTAGAAACCCTTAGCGATGGGACATCGAATCGTGCTCAGTGGCGATCTTGTCGCTGATCTCTCTCTCTCTCTCTGTCTCAATCTCTCACTCTCTCTCTCTCTCACTCTCACTCTCTCTCTCTATCTCTCCCTTTATACATATATATATATATATAGAGAGAGAGAGAGAAAGGACCATTGATAATTATTAAATATGAATAATTTCTATTATTTTTATGCAATTATTTCCAATAGTTGATTAACTTCGCATTTTGCTTACGATTAGTTTTTTGAAAAACGTTAGTTGTCCAGTCTATCTCTATCTTTCTCTCTTTAATCGTTCACCTAAGCGTCGCTATAACATTCACAAAAGACTGTCTGACGATGAGGTTCGTCATCTCAAATTACACTCGCCCATCTTAACATCCGGACAAGTCAAACTCAAACGAGACTATACTCTGCTACAGAGGACTCTAGAGAAGGCCCAAACTCACAAACCGGACACCACCCCTCCTCCAGCTCATCACGTCTTTCCGGGCTGGAGCAATCCAAAGAAATGCCGTTCAGTTCACGCCGGAATCCTTGGCGACGCACCTTCCTCCAGTCCACCCCTACTCACACCTTCCCGATTTGAAGGCCTTCCTCTCACCTTTAGCCCTTACTCCGCAACCAGTCCCCCCACACTATCTCAAGCTTTACCACGTCGTCGTGGCCGACCACGCCGCGCTAAGCCTCCTAATAACGCATCTTCTCTCCCAAACTCGTCCGCCGGGTCCACATCCCCTCGACATGTTACCTTTGTGACAGATGCTATGACCCAGAAACCGAAAAAACGTAAGTCTACTAAGACCAAGCAAAACTTCGACCCAGCCCCATCAACTTCGTCTCCCCCTACTGAATCCATCATCGACCCCACCCTGGACAGTTCCGCCCCAGCTCCTGATCTTTCTCTGTCCCTGCTCGCCCCCTCAACGCACCTTCCGAGTTCCCCCTCGAACCCAGATATCTCGCCCCCCTTTTGCTTTTAAACCCTACAACTGCCTCACCCACCTGATAAACGCGGGACAACAGAAATCCAAATCGACGCTGACCACTCTATACTTGTCAACGAGCGGTCTGTCACCCTCATCAGCCCTAGATCTCGCTCCACCCGCCAGCGGAAAGCCCCCGCACGCTTCTCCTCCCCGATCTAACCATCCCTCTCTCAAAGCGCTCTCAGCATTCCTCATCAACTGCAGGTCACTTACGCCTAAAATTAATCAACTACGAGCCTTTCTGTCCTCTAACGAGATTGACATATGCGTTCTTTTTGAGACTTGGCTGTCCCCTTCCATCCACTGTGATGATCTTTTCCTCATTCATGGATACACGTTCCTTCGTAGCGACAGAACTGTCGGTTGTGGGGGCGGACTAGCTGCCTATGTCCGAACCCTTCTTATGCCCAAACGCTTGTCGACATCGAACTCTCAATGGTTGGAATTTTTCTCGTTTCAGCTACAAATCCTAAACCAAAGCATATCTACCTGTGTTGTCTACAGACCCCCTAATATCTCACTCATCGACGACACTCGCGGGGCCCAACTCCTATCTACTTTTTTCTCTTTACACTCTGATCGGTACGTCGTTGTGGGTGATCTCAACCTCCCCATGACTAACTGGCATAATCTAGCTTCCGAAAGTCACCCACTGCTTCGACTCTTCGCGGATAACCTGCTACACCAATTCGTGCATTTTCCTACCCGAGGGAACAACCAACTGGATTGTGTACTCTCCAATAACGAGGTGACCGATGTTCGCTCTCGGGAGATCTTCCCCAACCTTGATCACCGTCAGGTATCCTTCCTCTTACCTCTCTTATCTTTCACCCCTCGAGAAGACACCAAATCTTTCAGACGATTCACCAACTGGGAAGAGTTCCGCCGACTCTGTGACACAGTTAACTGGAGGGACCTCTTTCTCCCAAACAATCTCTCCTCGTGCTTTTCCGAAGTCCATAACATCCTATCCTCCCACTATAACTCCGCCACCTTTATTCAACAAGTATACTCGACGAATAAGTTGAACGCTCTGTTTAAGGCACGTGACAACCTCGCACGCAATATGTCAATTGTTACAGACGCGTCAGATATTTGGATAGGAGCGAGTTTACAAGCTGATGGACGTCCTGTGCAATATATAAGTCGCACACTCACTTAGGCGCAACATAACTATACCGTCACAGAAAAGGAATTACTTGCCGTACAATGGGCGCAACGGAAGTTAAGATATCGGCGGACACATAGACGTCTCTACCGACCACAGAGCACTAGTGCATTGGAGATCACTGTGTATTGAGAAGAAACGTGTACACCGAGCCATTAAAGAGCTGGAGGAACACGATGTATCAATTCATCATAAAGCCGGGATCGAGAATGCGGCAGCCGATGCGCTCAGCAGAATTTCCGCTGTGCGGGTTTCACTACTTATAAAAATCCACTGTAGTGAGAAGAAACGAGTAAGATACTTTTACAGAATAACCCACCACTCACTCCAACGTTGCGATTGCAGAATGAAGATATAGACATAGTCGACAGGTTTTCATATCTTGGGAGCTCTATCAATAACGTAGGTAATATGTGCGACGAGGTGAGAATACGGATCGCGAAAGCTAGAGTATCTTTCTCGAACCTTCGTCATTTATGCAGAAATGCAAATATTTCATTTTGCCTTAAAGGTCGTGTTTGCAATGCATATGTACGCGTAGTCTTACTATACACTAGTGAAACTTGGCCACTTAGAATTGATGATTTCAGACGCTTACAGGCATTCGATCATCGTTAATTAAGAAGTATAGCGCATCATAGTTCTTGGTTAGAAACCCTTAGCGATATGACATCGAATCGAGCTCAGTGGCGATCTTGTTGCAGATCTCTCTCTCTCTCTCTCTCTCTCTCTCTCTCTCTCTCTCTCTCTCTCTCTCTCTCTCTCTCTACTCTCTCTCTCTCTCTCTCTCTCTCTCTCTCTCTCTGTCTCTCTCTCTCTCACTCTCTCTCTCTCTCTCTCTCTCTCTCTCTCTCTCTCTCTCTCTCTCTCTCTCTCTCTCTCTATCTCTCTCTCTCTCTCTCTCTCCCTCTCTCTCTCTCTCCTCTCTCTCTCTCCTCTCTCACTCTCTCTCTCTCTCTCTCTCTCTCTCTATCTTTCCCTTTATATATATATATATATATATATATATAGAGAGAGAGAGAATGGACCATAGATAATTATTAAATATGAATAATTTCTATTATTTTTATGCATTTATTTCCAATAGTTGATTAACTTCGCATTTTGCTTACGATAAGTTTTTGAAAAACGTTAGTTGTCCAGTCTATCTCTATCTTTCTCTCTTTAATCGTTCACCTAAGCGTCGCTATAACATTCACAAAAGACTGTCTGACGATGAGGTTCGTCATCTCAAATTACACTCGCCCATCTTAACATCCGGACAAGTCAAACTCAAACGAGACTATACTCTGCTACAGAGGACTCTAGAGAAGGCCCAAACTCACAAACCGGACACCACCCCTCCTCCAGCTCATCACGTCTTTCCGGGCTGGAGCAATCCAAAGAAATGCCGTTCAGTTCACGCCGGAATCCTTGGCGACGCACCTTCCTCCAGTCCACCCCTACTCACACCTTGCCGATTTGAAGGCCTTCCTCTCACCTTTAGCCCTTACTCCGCAACCAGCTCCCCCACACTATCTCAAGCTTTACCACGTCGTCGTGGCCGACCACGCCGCGCTACGCCTCCTAATAACGCATCTTCTCTCCCAAACTCGTCCGCCGGGTCCACATCCCCTCGACATGTTACCTTTGTGACAGATGCTATGACCCAGAAACCGAAAAAACGTAAGTCTACTAAGACCAAGCAAAACTTCGACCCAGCCCCATCAACTTCGTCTCCCCCTACTGAATCCATCATCGACCCCACCCTGGACAGTTCCGCCCCAGCTCCTGATCTTTCTCTGTCCCTGCTCGCCCCCTCAACGCACCTTCCGAGTTCCCCCTCGAACCCAGATATCTCGCCCCCCTTTTGCTTTTAAACCCTACAACTGCCTCACCCACCTGATAAACGCGGGACAACAGAAATCCAAATCGACGCTGACCACTCTATACTTGTCAACGAGCGGTCTGTCACCCTCATCAGCCCTAGATCTCGCTCCACCCGCCAGCGGAAAGCCCCCGCACGCTTCTCCTCCCCGATCTAACCATCCCTCTCTCAAAGCGCTCTCAGCATTCCTCATCAACTGCAGGTCACTTACGCCTAAAATTAATCAACTACGAGCCTTTCTGTCCTCTAACGAGATTGACATATGCGTTCTTTTTGAGACTTGGCTGTCCCCTTCCATCCACTGTGATGATCTTTTCCTCATTCATGGATACACGTTCCTTCGTAGCGACAGAACTGTCGGTTGTGGGGGCGGACTAGCTGCCTATGTCCGAACCCTTCTTATGCCCAAACGCTTGTCGACATCGAACTCTCAAGGATTGGAATTTTTCTCGTTTCAGCTACAAATCCTTAACCAAAGCATATCTACCTGTGTTGTCTACAGACCCCCTAATATCTCACTCATCGACGACACTCGCGGGGCCCAACTCCTATCTACTTTTTTCTCTTTACACTCTGATCGGTACGTCGTTGTGGGTGATCTCAACCTCCCCATGACTAACTGGCATAATCTAGCTTCCGAAAGTCACCCACTGCTTCGACTCTTCGCGGATAACCTGCTACACCAATTCGTGCATTTTCCTACCCGAGGGAACAACCAACTGGATTGTGTACTCTCCAATAACGAGGTGACCGATGTTCGCTCTCGGGAGATCTTCCCCAACCTTGATCACCGTCAGGTATCCTTCCTCTTACCTCTCTTATCTTTCACCCCTCGAGAAGACACCAAATCTTTCAGACGATTCACCAACTGGGAAGAGTTCCGCCGACTCTGTGACACAGTTAACTGGAGGGACCTCTTTCTCCCAAACAATCTCTCCTCGTGCTTTTCCGAAGTCCATAACATCCTATCCTCCCACTATAACTCCGCCACCTTTATTCAACAAGTATACTCGACGAATAAGTTGAACGCTCTGTTTAAGGCACGTGACAACCTCGCACGCAATATGTCAATTGTTACAGACGCGTCAGATATTTGGATAGGAGCGAGTTTACAAGCTGATGGACGTCCTGTGCAATATATAAGTCGCACACTCACTTAGGCGCAACATAACTATACCGTCACAGAAAAGGAATTACTTGCCGTACAATGGGCGCAACGGAAGTTAAGATATCGGCGGACACATAGACGTCTCTACCGACCACAGAGCACTAGTGCATTGGAGATCACTGTGTATTGAGAAGAAACGTGTACACCGAGCCATTAAAGAGCTGGAGGAATACGATGTATCAATTCATCATAAAGCCGGGATCGAGAATGCGGCAGCCGATGCGCTCAGCAGAATTTCCGCTGTGCGGGTTTCACTACTTATAAAAATCCACTGTAGTGAGAAGAAACGAGTAAGATACTTTTACAGAATAACCCACCACTCACTCCAACGTTGCGATTGCAGAATGAAGATATAGACATAGTCGACAGGTTTTCATATCTTGGGAGCTCTATCAATAACGTAGGTAATATGTGCGACGAGGTGAGAATACGGATCGCGAAAGCTAGAGTATCTTTCTCGAACCTTCGTCATTTATGCAGAAATGCAAATATTTCATTTTGCCTTAAAGGTCGTGTTTGCAATGCATATGTACGCGTAGTCTTACTATACACTAGTGAATCTTGGCCACTTAGAATTGATGATTTCAGACGCTTACAGGCATTCGATCATCGTTAATTAAGAAGTATAGCGCATCATAGTTCTTGGTTAGAAACTCTTAGCGATATGGCATCGAATCGTGCTCAGTGGCGATCTTGTTGCAGATCTCTCTCTCTCCCTCTCTCTCTATCTATCTCTCTATCTCTCTCTCTCTCACTCTCTCTCTCTCTATCTCTCCCTTTTTATATATATATATATAGAGAGAGAGAGAAAAAGGACCATTGATAATTATTAAATATGAATAATTTCTATTCTTTTTATGCAATTATTTCCAATAGTTGATTAACTTCGCATTTTGCTTACGATTAGTTTTTTGAAAAACGTTAGTTGTCCAGTCTATCTCTATCTTACTCTCTTTAATGGTTCACCTAAGCGTCGCTATAACATTCACAACAGACTGTCTGACGATGAGGTTCGTCATCTCAAATTACACTCGCCCATCTTAACATCCGGACAAGTCAAACTCAAACGAGACTATACTCTGCTACAGAGGACTCTAGAGAAGGCCCAAACTCACAAACCGGACACCACCCTCCTCCAGCTCATCACGTCTTTCCGGGCTGGAGCAATCCAAAGAAATGCCGTTCAGTTCACGCCGGAATCCTTGGCGACGCACCTTCCTCCAGTCCACCCCTACTCACACCTTCCCGATTTGAAGGCCTTCCTCTCACCTTTAGCCCTTACTCCGCAACCAGTCCCCCCACACTATCTCAAGCTTTACCACGTCGTCGTGGCCGACCACGCCGCGCTAAGCCTCCTAATAACGCATCTTCTCTCCCAAACTCGTCCGCCGGGTCCACATCCCCTCGACATGTTACCTTTGTGACAGATGCTATGACCCAGAAACCGAAAAAACGTAAGTCTACTAAGACCAAGCAAAACTTCGACCCAGCCCCATCAACTTCGTCTCCCCCTACTGAATCCATCATCGACCCCACCCTGGACAGTTCCGCCCCAGCTCCTGATCTTTCTCTGTCCCTGCTCGCCCCCTCAACGCACCTTCCGAGTTCCCCCTCGAACCCAGATATCTCGCCCCCCTTTTGCTTTTAAACCCTACAACTGCCTCACCCACCTGATAAACGCGGGACAACAGAAATCCAAATCGACGCTGACCACTCTATACTTGTCAACGAGCGGTCTGTCACCCTCATCAGCCCTAGATCTCGCTCCACCCGCCAGCGGAAAGCCCCCGCACGCTTCTCCTCCCCGATCTAACCATCCCTCTCTCAAAGCGCTCTCAGCATTCCTCATCAACTGCAGGTCACTTACGCCTAAAATTAATCAACTACGAGCCTTTCTGTCCTCTAACGAGATTGACATATGCGTTCTTTTTGAGACTTGGCTGTCCCCTTCCATCCACTGTGATGATCTTTTCCTCATTCATGGATACACGTTCCTTCGTAGCGACAGAACTGTCGGTTGTGGGGGCGGACTAGCTGCCTATGTCCGAACCCTTCTTATGCCCAAACGCTTGTCGACATCGAACTCTCAAGGATTGGAATTTTTCTCGTTTCAGCTACAAATCCTTAACCAAAGCATATCTACCTGTGTTGTCTACAGACCCCCTAATATCTCACTCATCGACGACACTCGCGGGGCCCAACTCCTATCTACTTTTTTCTCTTTACACTCTGATCGGTACGTCGTTGTGGGTGATCTCAACCTCCCCATGACTAACTGGCATAATCTAGCTTCCGAAAGTCACCCACTGCTTCGACTCTTCGCGGATAACCTGCTACACCAATTCGTGCATTTTCCTACCCGAGGGAACAACCAACTGGATTGTGTACTCTCCAATAACGAGGTGACCGATGTTCGCTCTCGGGAGATCTTCCCCAACCTTGATCACCGTCAGGTATCCTTCCTCTTACCTCTCTTATCTTTCACCCCTCGAGAAGACACCAAATCTTTCAGACGATTCACCAACTGGGAAGAGTTCCGCCGACTCTGTGACACAGTTAACTGGAGGGACCTCTTTCTCCCAAACAATCTCTCCTCGTGCTTTTCCGAAGTCCATAACATCCTATCCTCCCACTATAACTCCGCCACCTTTATTCAACAAGTATACTCGACGAATAAGTTGAACGCTCTGTTTAAGGCACGTGACAACCTCGCACGCAATATGTCAATTGTTACAGACGCGTCAGATATTTGGATAGGAGCGAGTTTACAAGCTGATGGACGTCCTGTGCAATATATAAGTCGCACACTCACTTAGGCGCAACATAACTATACCGTCACAGAAAAGGAATTACTTGCCGTACAATGGGCGCAACGGAAGTTAAGATATCGGCGGACACATAGACGTCTCTACCGACCACAGAGCACTAGTGCATTGGAGATCACTGTGTATTGAGAAGAAACGTGTACACCGAGCCATTAAAGAGCTGGAGGAATACGATGTATCAATTCATCATAAAGCCGGGATCGAGAATGCGGCAGCCGATGCGCTCAGCAGAATTTCCGCTGTGCGGGTTTCACTACTTATAAAAATCCACTGTAGTGAGAAGAAACGAGTAAGATACTTTTACAGAATAACCCACCACTCACTCCAACGTTGCGATTGCAGAATGAAGATATAGACATAGTCGACAGGTTTTCATATCTTGGGAGCTCTATCAATAACGTAGGTAATATGTGCGACGAGGTGAGAATACGGATCGCGAAAGCTAGAGTATCTTTCTCGAACCTTCGTCATTTATGCAGAAATGCAAATATTTCATTTTGCCTTAAAGGTCGTGTTTGCAATGCATATGTACGCGTAGTCTTACTATACACTAGTGAAACCTGGCCACTTAGAATTGATTATTTCAGACGCTTACAGGCATTCGATCATCGTTAATTAAGAAGTATAGCGCATCATACTTCTTGGTTAGAAACCCTTAGCGATGGGACATCGAATCGTGCTCAGTGGCGATCTTGTCGCTGATCTCTCTCTCTCTCTCTCTCTCTCTCTCACTCTCTCTCTCTCTCACTCTAACTCTCTCTCTCTATCTCTCCCTTTATATATATATATATATATATAGAGAGAGAGAGAAAAAGGACCATTGATAATTATTAAATATGAATAATTTCTATTATTTTTATGCAATTATTTCCAATAGTTGATTAACTTCGCATTTTGCTTACGATTAGTTTTTTGAAAAACGTTAGTTGTCCAGTCTATCTCTATCTTTCTCTCTTTAATCGTTCACCTAAGCGTCGCTATAACATTCACAAAAGACTGTCTGACGATGAGGTTCGTCATCTCAAATTACACTCGCCCATCTTAACATCCGGACAAGTCAAACTCAAACGAGACTATACTCTGCTACAGAGGACTCTAGAGAAGGCCCAAACTCACAAACCGGACACCACCCCTCCTCCAGCTCATCACGTCTTTCCGGGCTGGAGCAATCCAAAGAAATGCCGTTCAGTTCACGCCGGAATCCTTGGCGACGCACCTTCCTCCAGTCCACCCCTACTCACACCTTCCCGATTTGAAGGCCTTCCTCTCACCTTTAGCCCTTACTCCGCAACCAGTCCCCCCACACTATCTCAAGCTTTACCACGTCGTCGTGGCCGACCACGCCGCGCTAAGCCTCCTAATAACGCATCTTCTCTCCCAAACTCGTCCGCCGGGTCCACATCCCCTCGACATGTTACCTTTGTGACAGATGCTATGACCCAGAAACCGAAAAAACGTAAGTCTACTAAGACCAAGCAAAACTTCGACCCAGCCCCATCAACTTCGTCTCCCCCTACTGAATCCATCATCGACCCCACCCTGGACAGTTCCGCCCCAGCTCCTGATCTTTCTCTGTCCCTGCTCGCCCCCTCAACGCACCTTCCGAGTTCCCCCTCGAACCCAGATATCTCGCCCCCCTTTTGCTTTTAAACCCTACAACTGCCTCACCCACCTGATAAACGCGGGACAACAGAAATCCAAATCGACGCTGACCACTCTATACTTGTCAACGAGCGGTCTGTCACCCTCATCAGCCCTAGATCTCGCTCCACCCGCCAGCGGAAAGCCCCCGCACGCTTCTCCTCCCCGATCTAACCATCCCTCTCTCAAAGCGCTCTCAGCATTCCTCATCAACTGCAGGTCACTTACGCCTAAAATTAATCAACTACGAGCCTTTCTGTCCTCTAACGAGATTGACATATGCGTTCTTTTTGAGACTTGGCTGTCCCCTTCCATCCACTGTGATGATCTTTTCCTCATTCATGGATACACGTTCCTTCGTAGCGACAGAACTGTCGGTTGTGGGGGCGGACTAGCTGCCTATGTCCGAACCCTTCTTATGCCCAAACGCTTGTCGACATCGAACTCTCAAGGATTGGAATTTTTCTCGTTTCAGCTACAAATCCTTAACCAAAGCATATCTACCTGTGTTGTCTACAGACCCCCTAATATCTCACTCATCGACGACACTCGCGGGGCCCAACTCCTATCTACTTTTTTCTCTTTACACTCTGATCGGTACGTCGTTGTGGGTGATCTCAACCTCCCCATGACTAACTGGCATAATCTAGCTTCCGAAAGTCACCCACTGCTTCGACTCTTCGCGGATAACCTGCTACACCAATTCGTGCATTTTCCTACCCGAGGGAACAACCAACTGGATTGTGTACTCTCCAATAACGAGGTGACCGATGTTCGCTCTCGGGAGATCTTCCCCAACCTTGATCACCGTCAGGTATCCTTCCTCTTACCTCTCTTATCTTTCACCCCTCGAGAAGACACCAAATCTTTCAGACGATTCACCAACTGGGAAGAGTTCCGCCGACTCTGTGACACAGTTAACTGGAGGGACCTCTTTCTCCCAAACAATCTCTCCTCGTGCTTTTCCGAAGTCCATAACATCCTATCCTCCCACTATAACTCCGCCACCTTTATTCAACAAGTATACTCGACGAATAAGTTGAACGCTCTGTTTAAGGCACGTGACAACCTCGCACGCAATATGTCAATTGTTACAGACGCGTCAGATATTTGGATAGGAGCGAGTTTACAAGCTGATGGACGTCCTGTGCAATATATAAGTCGCACACTCACTTAGGCGCAACATAACTATACCGTCACAGAAAAGGAATTACTTGCCGTACAATGGGCGCAACGGAAGTTAAGATATCGGCGGACACATAGACGTCTCTACCGACCACAGAGCACTAGTGCATTGGAGATCACTGTGTATTGAGAAGAAACGTGTACACCGAGCCATTAAAGAGCTGGAGGAATACGATGTATCAATTCATCATAAAGCCGGGATCGAGAATGCGGCAGCCGATGCGCTCAGCAGAATTTCCGCTGTGCGGGTTTCACTACTTATAAAAATCCACTGTAGTGAGAAGAAACGAGTAAGATACTTTTACAGAATAACCCACCACTCACTCCAACGTTGCGATTGCAGAATGAAGATATAGACATAGTCGACAGGTTTTCATATCTTGGGAGCTCTATCAATAACGTAGGTAATATGTGCGACGAGGTGAGAATACGGATCGCGAAAGCTAGAGTATCTTTCTCGAACCTTCGTCATTTATGCAGAAATGCAAATATTTCATTTTGCCTTAAAGGTCGTGTTTGCAATGCATATGTACGCGTAGTCTTACTATACACTAGTGAAACTTGGCCACTTAGAATTGATGATTTCAGACGCTTACAGGCATTCGATCATCGTTAATTAAGAAGTATAGCGCATCATAGTTCTTGGTTAGAAACCCTTAGCGATATGACATCGAATCGAGCTCAGTGGCGATCTTGTTGCAGATCTCTCTCTCTCTCTCTCTCTCTCTCTCTCTCTCTCTCTCTCTCTCTCTCTCTCTCTCTCTCTATCTCTCTCTCTCTCTCTCTCTCTCTCTCTCTCTCTCTCTCTCTCTCTCTCTCTCTCTCTCTCTCTCCTCTCTCTCTCTCTCTCTCTCTCTCTCTATCTCTCTCTCTCTTCTCTCTCTCTCTCTCTCTCTCTCTCTCTCTCTCTCTCTCTCTCTCTCTCTCTCTCTCTCTCTCTCTCTCTCTCTCTCTCTCTCACTCTCTCTCTCTCTCTCTCTCTCTCTATATATATATATATATATATAGAGAGAGAGAGAGAAAGGACCATTGATAATTATTAAATATGAATAATTTCTATTATTTTTATGCAATTATTTCCAATAGTTGATTAACTTCGCATTTTGCTTACGATTAGTTTTTTGAAAAACGTTAGTTGTCCAGTCTATCTCTATCTTTCTCTCTTTAATCGTTCACCTAAGCGTCGCTATAACATTCACAAAAGACTGTCTGACGATGAGGTTCGTCATCTCAAATTACACTCGCCCATCTTAACATCCGGACAAGTCAAACTCAAACGAGACTATACTCTGCTACAGAGGACTCTAGAGAAGGCCCAAACTCACAAACCGGACACCACCCCTCCTCCAGCTCATCACGTCTTTCCGGGCTGGAGCAATCCAAAGAAATGCCGTTCAGTTCACGCCGGAATCCTTGGCGACGCACCTTCCTCCAGTCCACCCCTACTCACACCTTCCCGATTTGAAGGCCTTCCTCTCACCTTTAGCCCTTACTCCGCAACCAGTCCCCCCACACTATCTCAAGCTTTACCACGTCGTCGTGGCCGACCACGCCGCGCTAAGCCTCCTAATAACGCATCTTCTCTCCCAAACTCGTCCGCCGGGTCCACATCCCCTCGACATGTTACCTTTGTGACAGATGCTATGACCCAGAAACCGAAAAAACGTAAGTCTACTAAGACCAAGCAAAACTTCGACCCAGCCCCATCAACTTCGTCTCCCCCTACTGAATCCATCATCGACCCCACCCTGGACAGTTCCGCCCCAGCTCCTGATCTTTCTCTGTCCCTGCTCGCCCCCTCAACGCACCTTCCGAGTTCCCCCTCGAACCCAGATATCTCGCCCCCCTTTTGCTTTTAAACCCTACAACTGCCTCACCCACCTGATAAACGCGGGACAACAGAAATCCAAATCGACGCTGACCACTCTATACTTGTCAACGAGCGGTCTGTCACCCTCATCAGCCCTAGATCTCGCTCCACCCGCCAGCGGAAAGCCCCCGCACGCTTCTCCTCCCCGATCTAACCATCCCTCTCTCAAAGCGCTCTCAGCATTCCTCATCAACTGCAGGTCACTTACGCCTAAAATTAATCAACTACGAGCCTTTCTGTCCTCTAACGAGATTGACATATGCGTTCTTTTTGAGACTTGGCTGTCCCCTTCCATCCACTGTGATGATCTTTTCCTCATTCATGGATACACGTTCCTTCGTAGCGACAGAACTGTCGGTTGTGGGGGCGGACTAGCTGCCTATGTCCGAACCCTTCTTATGCCCAAACGCTTGTCGACATCGAACTCTCAAGGATTGGAATTTTTCTCGTTTCAGCTACAAATCCTTAACCAAAGCATATCTACCTGTGTTGTCTACAGACCCCCTAATATCTCACTCATCGACGACACTCGCGGGGCCCAACTCCTATCTACTTTTTTCTCTTTACACTCTGATCGGTACGTCGTTGTGGGTGATCTCAACCTCCCCATGACTAACTGGCATAATCTAGCTTCCGAAAGTCACCCACTGCTTCGACTCTTCGCGGATAACCTGCTACACCAATTCGTGCATTTTCCTACCCGAGGGAACAACCAACTGGATTGTGTACTCTCCAATAACGAGGTGACCGATGTTCGCTCTCGGGAGATCTTCCCCAACCTTGATCACCGTCAGGTATCCTTCCTCTTACCTCTCTTATCTTTCACCCCTCGAGAAGACACCAAATCTTTCAGACGATTCACCAACTGGGAAGAGTTCCGCCGACTCTGTGACACAGTTAACTGGAGGGACCTCTTTCTCCCAAACAATCTCTCCTCGTGCTTTTCCGAAGTCCATAACATCCTATCCTCCCACTATAACTCCGCCACCTTTATTCAACAAGTATACTCGACGAATAAGTTGAACGCTCTGTTTAAGGCACGTGACAACCTCGCACGCAATATGTCAATTGTTACAGACGCGTCAGATATTTGGATAGGAGCGAGTTTACAAGCTGATGGACGTCCTGTGCAATATATAAGTCGCACACTCACTTAGGCGCAACATAACTATACCGTCACAGAAAAGGAATTACTTGCCGTACAATGGGCGCAACGGAAGTTAAGATATCGGCGGACACATAGACGTCTCTACCGACCACAGAGCACTAGTGCATTGGAGATCACTGTGTATTGAGAAGAAACGTGTACACCGAGCCATTAAAGAGCTGGAGGAATACGATGTATCAATTCATCATAAAGCCGGGATCGAGAATGCGGCAGCCGATGCGCTCAGCAGAATTTCCGCTGTGCGGGTTTCACTACTTATAAAAATCCACTGTAGTGAGAAGAAACGAGTAAGATACTTTTACAGAATAACCCACCACTCACTCCAACGTTGCGATTGCAGAATGAAGATATAGACATAGTCGACAGGTTTTCATATCTTGGGAGCTCTATCAATAACGTAGGTAATATGTGCGACGAGGTGAGAATACGGATCGCGAAAGCTAGAGTATCTTTCTCGAACCTTCGTCATTTATGCAGAAATGCAAATATTTCATTTTGCCTTAAAGGTCGTGTTTGCAATGCATATGTACGCGTAGTCTTACTATACACTAGTGAAACTTGGCCACTTAGAATTGATGATTTCAGACGCTTACAGGCATTCGATCATCGTTAATTAAGAAGTATAGCGCATCATAGTTCTTGGTTAGAAACCCTTAGCGATGGGACATCGAATCGTGCTCAGTGGCGATCTTGTCGCAGATCTCTCTCTCTCTCTCTCTCTCTCTCTCTCTCTCTCTCTCTCTCTCTCTCTCTCTCTCTCTCTCTCTCTCTCTCTCTCTCTCTCTCTCTCTCTCTCTCTCTCTCTCTCTCTCTCTCACTCCCCTCCTCTCTCTCTCTCTCTCTCTCTCTCTCTCTCACTCTCTCTCTCTCCTCTCTCTCTCTCACTCTCTCTCTACTCTCTCTCTCTCTCACTCTCTCTCTCTCTCATCTCTCTCTCTCTCTCACTCTCTCTCTCTCTCACTCTCTCTCTCTCCTCTCTCTCTCTCTCTCCTTCTCTGTCTCTCTCTCACTCTCTCTCTCTATCTCTCCCTTTATATATATATATATATAGAGAGAGAGAGAGAAAGGGCCATTGATAATTATTAAATATGAATAATTTCTATTATTTTTATGCAATTATTTCCAATAGTTGATTAACTTCGCATTTTGCTTACGATTAGTTTTTTGAAAAACGTTAGTTGTCCAGTCTATCTCTATCTTTCTCTCTTTAATCGTTCACCTAAGCGTCGCTATAACATTCACAAAAGACTGTCTGACGATGAGGTTCGTCATCTCAAATTACACTCGCCCATCTTAACATCCGGACAAGTCAAACTCAAACGAGACTATACTCTGCTACAGAGGACTCTAGAGAAGGCCCAAACTCACAAACCGGACACCACCCCTCCTCCAGCTCATCACGTCTTTCCGGGCTGGAGCAATCCAAAGAAATGCCGTTCAGTTCACGCCGGAATCCTTGGCGACGCACCTTCCTCCAGTCCACCCCTACTCACACCTTCCCGATTTGAAGGCCTTCCTCTCACCTTTAGCCCTTACTCCGCAACCAGTCCCCCCACACTATCTCAAGCTTTACCACGTCGTCGTGGCCGACCACGCCGCGCTAAGCCTCCTAATAACGCATCTTCTCTCCCAAACTCGTCCGCCGGGTCCACATCCCCTCGACATGTTACCTTTGTGACAGATGCTATGACCCAGAAACCGAAAAAACGTAAGTCTACTAAGACCAAGCAAAACTTCGACCCAGCCCCATCAACTTCGTCTCCCCCTACTGAATCCATCATCGACCCCACCCTGGACAGTTCCGCCCCAGCTCCTGATCTTTCTCTGTCCCTGCTCGCCCCCTCAACGCACCTTCCGAGTTCCCCCTCGAACCCAGATATCTCGCCCCCCTTTTGCTTTTAAACCCTACAACTGCCTCACCCACCTGATAAACGCGGGACAACAGAAATCCAAATCGACGCTGACCACTCTATACTTGTCAACGAGCGGTCTGTCACCCTCATCAGCCCTAGATCTCGCTCCACCCGCCAGCGGAAAGCCCCCGCACGCTTCTCCTCCCCGATCTAACCATCCCTCTCTCAAAGCGCTCTCAGCATTCCTCATCAACTGCAGGTCACTTACGCCTAAAATTAATCAACTACGAGCCTTTCTGTCCTCTAACGAGATTGACATATGCGTTCTTTTTGAGACTTGGCTGTCCCCTTCCATCCACTGTGATGATCTTTTCCTCATTCATGGATACACGTTCCTTCGTAGCGACAGAACTGTCGGTTGTGGGGGCGGACTAGCTGCCTATGTCCGAACCCTTCTTATGCCCAAACGCTTGTCGACATCGAACTCTCAAGGATTGGAATTTTTCTCGTTTCAGCTACAAATCCTTAACCAAAGCATATCTACCTGTGTTGTCTACAGACCCCCTAATATCTCACTCATCGACGACACTCGCGGGGCCCAACTCCTATCTACTTTTTTCTCTTTACACTCTGATCGGTACGTCGTTGTGGGTGATCTCAACCTCCCCATGACTAACTGGCATAATCTAGCTTCCGAAAGTCACCCACTGCTTCGACTCTTCGCGGATAACCTGCTACACCAATTCGTGCATTTTCCTACCCGAGGGAACAACCAACTGGATTGTGTACTCTCCAATAACGAGGTGACCGATGTTCGCTCTCGGGAGATCTTCCCCAACCTTGATCACCGTCAGGTATCCTTCCTCTTACCTCTCTTATCTTTCACCCCTCGAGAAGACACCAAATCTTTCAGACGATTCACCAACTGGGAAGAGTTCCGCCGACTCTGTGACACAGTTAACTGGAGGGACCTCTTTCTCCCAAACAATCTCTCCTCGTGCTTTTCCGAAGTCCATAACATCCTATCCTCCCACTATAACTCCGCCACCTTTATTCAACAAGTATACTCGACGAATAAGTTGAACGCTCTGTTTAAGGCACGTGACAACCTCGCACGCAATATGTCAATTGTTACAGACGCGTCAGATATTTGGATAGGAGCGAGTTTACAAGCTGATGGACGTCCTGTGCAATATATAAGTCGCACACTCACTTAGGCGCAACATAACTATACCGTCACAGAAAAGGAATTACTTGCCGTACAATGGGCGCAACGGAAGTTAAGATATCGGCGGACACATAGACGTCTCTACCGACCACAGAGCACTAGTGCATTGGAGATCACTGTGTATTGAGAAGAAACGTGTACACCGAGCCATTAAAGAGCTGGAGGAATACGATGTATCAATTCATCATAAAGCCGGGATCGAGAATGCGGCAGCCGATGCGCTCAGCAGAATTTCCGCTGTGCGGGTTTCACTACTTATAAAAATCCACTGTAGTGAGAAGAAACGAGTAAGATACTTTTACAGAATAACCCACCACTCACTCCAACGTTGCGATTGCAGAATGAAGATATAGACATAGTCGACAGGTTTTCATATCTTGGGAGCTCTATCAATAACGTAGGTAATATGTGCGACGAGGTGAGAATACGGATCGCGAAAGCTAGAGTATCTTTCTCGAACCTTCGTCATTTATGCAGAAATGCAAATATTTCATTTTGCCTTAAAGGTCGTGTTTGCAATGCATATGTACGCGTAGTCTTACTATACACTAGTGAAACTTGGCCACTTAGAATTGATGATTTCAGACGCTTACAGGCATTCGATCATCGTTAATTAAGAAGTATAGCGCATCATAGTTCTTGGTTAGAAACCCTTAGCGATATGACATCGAATCGAGCTCAGTGGCGATCTTGTTGCAGATATC
>JAQBSW010007582.1:0-39943 GCA_029291075.1 Eudiplozoon nipponicum | reverse complement strand
GCAGTCTCGCATTCATTGAACTTGACTGGAAATATTTCTTTATTCCATATTCTGCAAAAAAACAAGCTTTATGTGTATAGTTATAAGAAAGAGCATACCTGTTAAAATATTACTTCATATGATGTATGGCACATTGCATTTTCAATTTTAGCCTACCGTGTAATCAAATTGACGCATGTGCTTCCATTTATTTAACAATTTTTATGAAAGCTAGTTGTCCGGTCATTGGAAACAAATGATTAAATCCAGGTTAAAATATAACTAACTATCCTGTTGAGTACATATATTTGTCATTATAAACTAATCTTTGTATAATGTAGTAAATACTTTTCATTCAGTAGACCGGTTTGATCGTTCATGAGAACTTTTCACGGACTGTCCAGAATTTGCAACAGACTGGGCTCGAACCTGGGCACGTCTGCTTCGGTGTTTGTTGCCCTAACCACAAAGCCATCATACTGCACACAATGAAAATATTTTACAATTTTCAATTGTGTATTAGGTATTGCGCACCTAGTAAAAAAATAGTTAATATAGGTGCTCAACACCAAACAAACAATTGCAAATCTATTAGTTCTCCGCAAAAACCAGTATCTAATTGTTATTAGATTGCCTCATTTATGTGCCTTTTGCATGTTAATAACCATTTGTTCTTCCTTAATTATACTCCTTTTATCAGTTTTCTGTTATTGATATTTTTATTATTATTAATTAATATTTCTTAATGATTATGTACAATCAAACATAGTTTTGTAATTGCTGTTGATTTGACTTTTTATAAATGCACTTATGCGTTGAACGTCTTGTTTCAATTATTAATAGCCGTAAAGTTTTGTGTATTATTTCTGGGTAAAGTTATATTTTAAATTGTATTCTGAGTTACTGTCAATTTACTTGCACGATCTTTAATATCTATATTATTCGCATATTCTCTGTAAATGATGCCGAACCCCGAGCTTCAAATTGCTGTCCTACGAGTTACGGTTGGTTTTGCTTTTCTTGTAAATGCCATTATATATTTAGCGATTTTATGGTAGCGTGCAATTAATTAATTTAAAATAACCTGTTTACCGAGAAATGCTGTTCTATTTATTATGCTTTGCTTATTCATTTCCGTATTTGCACGTGATAAGTGAAAACAAATTGCGTCATCTGCTTTCCCAGATATTATTTGATTGTGCAGACAGGCTGAAAATGCCAGTCTTCGAGCCAGGTACGTTGGCTAAGCCTGTGTGTTACTCCTTTTCCATCTCAGTAAGAAATTACTTAATGTTATACACAAACTGTTATTTGATCAATAAATCTCTACGCGTATAAATAACTTCTACTCTCATTTAAATTCTAGGCCTTACATCCTTTTATAATTACTTATTCTAGACTCACGAGAAGCACATTAATTGTGCATAGCAGAAATTGCGAACCATTATTTTTGTTTTTCATTATTTCTGTATTGTAACAGGTATGCGTCAGAAACTGGCTGATTTTGAATAGACTGGCTTTTTTTCACTATTTGTAAACCGGCTAAATGAGCTCATTGAAATGATAAATTACTCAGGAACAATCATGCATTCCCGTTTGAAGCGAAATACACCTAAATAGTTTTTATGACCATTTTTAATTCAAATACGAGAATTCAGTGGAGTGGCGCTCATTTTTAGTCGGCAATTCAGTCATGAACTCAAAAAGACAAGAATGTACTTTAGGTTTATTCTGTATGGTCTTGCAATATACCAGGATACATTTCGTTATTGTTTGTGCGTATTATATTTATTTTTATCGCCGGTCTATCAAATAACGGCAACTCGGCCTTTCAACTAATCTTTTTCTCTGAAGCCCGTAGCCATAGAAATTCCAGCCTAACGACCGGTGGGCCTTAGCAAGTCGATCCGGGAAGGGTAACATGAACCTAGTCGGGTCTAAAAGGGTCACATGTATAAAGGCGGAATGAGAGAAAGCGTTCCAGACGTGAAGGGCAAGTTTCGGCTGCTGCAGGAAACCTTGGCTACTGGCATCTTTGCAGAAAGTGCTCATTATCCAGGGTTGGCAGATTATCTAGGAGAAAATAAACTACGAATACTAAACTTCACTAGAAATGGACAAGCTCGTGTTCTTTTACAGTCTACATATAACTATGAAGAATACAAATGACAATGTTTGCATACTGCATTGGCCGTCGCGCAGTATAAAAATGGTCGCCTAATGTGCTGAGCCGCGTAGGGTAAATAAGCGAAATCGGGCTATTGCAGGCAACTCTATGTCTATTTCTGCCACCTTTCCTTCCCCTTCCTCTTCTCAATCAATTATTATAAGGCCCTATTAAATTCTATGAATACGGTTGGTGTAGATCATATCACTAAGCCCAATATCAGGTTGCCAAATATCGAAAATAGTTCTAGTAGACGATCATTCATTAAAACTAGGTTAGGTTTTAACGTAGCTGCATTTAGTGAACAAACATAAAATCAACTTGGACATCAAGAAACTCTTGAACGTACGTTAGATAAATTAGAAATCGACGTATGTTGCGTATCTGAAACCAGGATTCTGGATCCTATGTTATTGCAGAACTGGTTGCACCATCCTTATCTATGCGCTATTGACTTCGAACATCTGGCTCCACGGGGTTCTCTCAAGCTGTTAAATGGAACGTTGGTATTTTTCTTAGCGCACGAGCTGAAGCTTGCTTAATTGAAAGGATCCCTTTAAATAGTCTACTGTGTGCGGTACGATAAATAAATCTACTAAAATCAATTAAGAAATATGTTCTCAACGTTGCCTCATCGTTGTATCTGCCTATGCTCCTATCGATTGCAGCACTGACAAAATCATGGATGCTTTTTACTCAGAATCAAGCTCCTTACTACGAAGAGCACGAAGGTCAGATATAGTCCTGGTTATGGGTGGCATGAATGCTCAAGTAGGTCACTTAAGTAACGCAAAATTTCATTCAGGTGGAAGATACACTTTAAGCTCGACGCCCAACGATATTGATGAACAGTTTTTGAAAAGCTGCGCGTAACATAGATTATATATGTAGTACAAACTTAAGACGTAGTTTTAGACGTTACGCTACATGGCGTCCTCCAGCACCCGGACAACGGTGGACTCAAAAACATCATGTAGCAATTAGTTATAGATGGCGTGGCTGCATCCCGAATTGCCGTTCTTTATGGGAACACTTATGGCGACTCGGACCATGCACTTATCCTTTGTAGATTTGTAGTAAAATTTTACTTGAAAATAAAAAAAAGAATAAACCCCAAATTGATGTAGGCGAACTCGAACAACCGACCTTCCGTCAAAAATATGCAGATATATTTAAAATCTAATCTAACTGGTCTCAGATTGCGAAAATCCGAATGTACTTTGGTCCAATGTAAGTTCCACTATGCACAATGCATGTAATACTGCTTGCAACATTGCAGGCCCCCGTAGAAATACTAATTGTGTCTCTAAAATATCTATGGACATACTAGAAATAAGGCATCAAATTCCACCGGGCTTGGCTTATAATAATTCTCGTCGCAATATAAGACGTCAACTAAAGCGGTCTAAAAGTCTATCTCGAATAAATTTTTATCAGAAGAAAAGAAGAAGAAGCGTTCGCGTCTGGTAATAGTGGCTTGCTGTTTTAACTTATTTGCGCAAGAGGTCTGAGAAAATTAAAGGTTAGTGAATCTATAAATGATTGAAACAACCATTTAATAACCGATAATATAAGTCGTCTAGATACGTGGGCTGAATGCTTCAAAGATCAATTTCTTGGGCACCCGCGTTAATTTCGATTCTCGAAAGCATGCCTGCATCAACAGTATAGAATGTTAGTGTCGAAGAACGATCGGAGTAAGAAGTACGCGGTGCAATCCTATCTCATAAACGCCGCAAAGTCGCAGGCCCCGACCATTTGCTACCGGGATGGTGGCGATTTAATTTTGGGAGCGTTGACCAAACTCATTCATACTATATGGATTGAGGAAACCGTACCACTTGATTGGAGAGTGTCGACTATCATTCCTACATTCAAAAAAGGCAATCGTAATTCGTGCGATAACCATCGTGGTATAAGCTTGACTCCAGTCGTATCTAGGTTATTTGCTTCGATTATCCTACGTCGTCTTAGCGCTTCACGTGAATCACATACTAGAGAACAGGCCGGATTCCGCTCAGGACGAGGTTGTATAGATAATATTTTTACGTTAAGGCAAGTTCTTGAACAGAGAAATTTAGTTAAATGTCCCACAATTGCTGTCTTCCTAGAAATCAAGGGTGCATTTAATTCTGTGGATCGCATTGTTTTAATCAATATTTGTCAAAAAGTGGTGTGCCCACAAGTTTGTTAATATTATACGCGCTTTCTATGCAAAAACCTCTGGTCGTTTTAAGGTCTACAACGAATTAACGCGTAACTTTACTTCCATCAATGGTGTTCGTCAAGGTTGTCCATTTTTCCCCTTTTTGTTTAATTTCGTAATCGATGCTATTATGAACAACACTCTCTCACACATTCAGAATGCTAGAATTGAAGTTCTCCCGGGAGATAAACTAGTCGATCTTGAATATGCAGAAGATATAGTACTATCATTCGACAATCGAGATGCTGCCCATGCCACCTTGAATAGATCAGCCAACGTTGTTCCATCTTTCTATATGAAATTCGCACCCTCTAAATGTAAGATACTTTTACAAGATCAAACATTACTCACTCCAACGCTGCCACTGCAGAATGAAAATCTATACATAGTTGACAGGTTTACAAATATTAGGAGCTCTCTCAATAATCTAGGCAATATGACCGACGAGTTAGAATACGAATCGCAAAAGCTAGAGTAGCTTTGTCAAACCTTCGTCAAACCTTCGTCATTTATGGAGAAACGCGAGTATTTCACTATGCCTTAAAGGTCATGTTTACAATGTATCTGTACGCTCAGATTTACTATAGGCTAGTGAAACTTGGCTTCTTAGAGTTGATAATTTTAGACGCTTACAGGCATTGGACTATCGTTGTTTCAGAATTATAGCACATGTTGGTTACTAACAACGAATAAATAACGTTGACATGTTTAGACGTATTTTTGGATCTGCCAATAAGTGCTCCTCGTTAGAAAACCAAATAAGGCTTCATCAACTTCATTGGCTCGGCCACGTTTTGCGTATGCCCTCAATTCGATTGCCTAGTAGAGCTCTGTTCTCTCATTCAGCACCAGATTAGCATAAGAAACAAGATGGGCAGATTTTGACACGACAGAAACTAATGAAGTCACTTACATCCAAAATGGGTGGTATAAGACCCACTCGTCTGCCAGGATGGAGTCCACGTACACATCACAGTTCTTGGTTAAAAACCCTTAGCGATATGGAATATAATCTAGATCAGTGGCGATTTGGTTGCAGATGTTTAGTAGAATCATCTTCGTAACTTTCTCTCTTTAGTAGGGCTATGTTAGCTGCGAGGATTGGTTTGTGTATGATGTGATACAGTGAAAACCACAAGAAAGCTGTATTGCTGATTTTGCCTTTCCCGAATTCTAACTTGGTCATAATGATGTTTTGGAGATGTTCAGATTTCCTCATTTCTGTGAGTTATCCTGATAAATTTACTCATAGTAACTAGGTACACTTACTCTCTCCGTCTCCTTCTCGCTCTCGTAAATGCGAATAATAATTTGTCTAAAATATAATTTCTGTTATTATTTATATTTTTTCACTCTTTATGATTATATGGCAGTGAAACATTAGTCACTTTTGACTTTATTATGGCTGGACATAATAAAGATGTTATTAGACAATTTATCAGTAAAAGTCGGTATTTTGCTATATAGATCGTCAGCAAGTGAATAACAAAAAGGTATTTCAGTTATCTGAACACGCGCGTATGAAAGCAATACATAGGTTATCTAATCACACAATTACTCATATTTTTACACCGAGTTAAATTTATTATACACGAAAAGTTTAAAAACATTGCTAATTGCAATGATTTAATATAATTGAGGAAAAATGTTTTAAAAATCTTTAGTTTCCAATAATAGAAAAGACTGAAACTGTTTTCGCAGTTTATATTTTAATACAATTATGATAAAATTGATAAATTCAAAATCAAATCTCGTATTATTCAATTAATAGTAATTTTGTTTACCAATTATATACATATATGTTTTTGGAAGGAACATATTTTAAGAAAAGAATAAAAATGACATTACATTTTTTTTAATGACGCATAATACATACATTGTGTGTTAAAGCAGTTTGATTATAAAATCGTATTATATAGTACAATTAAGAATGACCAATTTATTTTAGATAGTTCAGATCTCAACTAGAACAGTTAGTATTTTATGTAGTAAATTTAAAAGACCAAAGTATTGTATAGGTCGATGCGCTATTTAGGTAAGAATGGTCATTTTTTAAATCAACAAATCTAAATGCGTTTAATACGAAACACGGTTGGCAACAGGAAACAATTCTCCTCAACATCCGATGACATAGTTCAAAATTTCAAATTTAAAACAAGTCGGATTTACAGGATCTTTTAAAAATTGAAATGAAAAATTGCTACGTATTGCGCAAACTGTCATTTCAAATATATTTCCTCCGTATTTCATAAGGAAAAAAGAAATATTTATTAACTAGTGAAGTGTTTGTTTTTGCGTCAGCGTCTCTACTTGTTTATTTTCCGTTTCTTGTTTTTATTGTATAATAATACACAAAGTCAAACCCAATATCGATAGCTCGTAAAAATTGAACTTATATGGACCAGATAATTTATCTAATATAAATAATTATATCCACGTATTGTTTTGAAAGAATTATCTGTGAATTTCTTCTAAATTAATGGTTTTTGACGGGTACTGGGCTAATCATATTGATTGCTTTTACGAATGTATCCGAAAATGTTGGTAAATTCTAGTTATCAATTTGTATCCTTCCTTCACTTTATTCTCAGAAAATATCATACACTTAGAGGCTTAGTTCCGATCTATAAGCTTAATAATTATATAAATATTTATACATTCTTCATGAAATAAATATTTTAACAAAAGATAAATGAACATGGAGAATGAAATATCAGGAAAGTAAATGGTTGAATAGCTTCTTTTAATTATGGAAAAGATTTATGCAATGAAGGAAAGCCGATTTAGACGAAGATATTAAAAAATTGTTTAATTTTAGTGTATAATGAAGTACATTTTTGAAAACATTTTTAATAAATATATTGATAATTATTATAAATTCAGGATGTTTTATTGAGAATTAGTAACGGCAACATAAACAAAAGAGGTTAGGACACATTTACAAGTTTTAATTCTAAATAAATGCTTGATATATTGTTAGATAATATCCTACAAAATAATGTATTTCCCTGAGATAACTTTAATTTAATACTGAGCGAGGAAATAAAGTTATTTTTAATTCAAATTTAATATCTCTTGCAAGAGGTGATTTGGTTTAAGCGCATTCGAAACAAATACACGCAGATGATCAACCTATTTCTGCTAAATTGTGAATTTTACTTTATTTTTTTTAATTTTAATTTTTAAAGAAAATTACACATCTTTATAATTTTTGGTAGATGCGTCATAATTTTCAACTTTGTTGAACTGGGAAGCACATCTTGTGGCATGTAAACGTTTTGCTAAATACATTAATATTCTGAAAGCCAATAGAACTGTTTGGAAAATTAAAACACACCCGCTTTCACAAATTTAATTTTGGTGAAAAGTGACGTTTTATCACGTGAAAAACTCATTTCTGTATTACATTAAAAAAACTAATTTATAATAAACTTTTTGAAACTAATTTTATTTTTAATCAGCATTTATTTATACATGCAGGTTAGAGTTTAGAGATAAAAATGGCCAAGTAATTGCCTGTTTAAATTCAGCATCCTTAGGTGGATACATTTTCACACAATAATCGGAAAAATGCAGTAAAACATTTATTATTATTAGCATCAACAGAATTTACTGTGAATAATTAACCGATTATAATATTCATATATGTAGATCTAAAACCACATACACGTTTATGGTTTAACTTAGGCATTTCGAAGTTACACTGGTGTTCCATCGTTGCCACATAAACGTAGTCATTAACACATTCGACCTATTATGTTCAGCTGAGTAATTTCATTAAATGATTTATTTTAATTTTGAACACATATATAAGCGCAACCCGTCTATAAATAAGCTACATGTATTAAGCTCATAAAGGTGAAATAATACAATAACATAAAAACATCAAAAGTTTGGAAATTTTTCACGTTACCTCATATCATTAATCACTCGTAAATTTGCAAAAGAACCAGTCTATTACATGAAATTAAGTTAACCTTTACAATGTCCGTATTTACAGTAATACACATAGTAGTATAAACATTTTACTTGGCCACCGAATACAATTTCGATGAAAAATATTGGGTATATACGAGAAGGTTAATAATTCAACAGAAAAGTGTTTTGATTAACTTTTACCGAAGAAAAGGAGAAATTATTTGAAGCGTCTTAGGTAAATTTATTTCAGTCATTTTATTAAAATAAAATCAATACGTGCGAATGAGAATAGTTTAACTATTTTGCACTTTTAGTAAAATAAAATATGGTAGTTATTTGTGGTAGTTCAATGTAAGCTCAGCCAGATCTCTTCCGCTTTACGTGAATGAGTGGATCAAGGTGATGTAGGTTAATGCAGTTGATAGAAATAAATGCTAAGTCAATACGCAAAGAAGAAAACCGAGATTGAACTCTTGTAACGTTTGAACAAAATGAATCCAGTCATTTTTATGAGAGAAGTAACAAAAATTTTAGATGGCTCTATTGCACAGATAGATGAATCCAGTAATTTTGCATGGCATATGCTCATGAATTTCAGAGGAATGGGCTGCCTTGGTTTACCGTTGGCGAATTGACAACTAGCAATTGTTTAACGATCTGCAGTGGATCCTCGCTATTCAGTTTGCCGTCATACTCTGATGATGATCATGGAAGGTCAAAACGCGTCAGTGCGTGCGACTGGCGGTAGTTTTGTTATGTTGTTCGACGACTGGTTAAATACAATTAGATTGGTGTTTACTTCATGCTCGCAAACTTTGATTTCAAAGAATTGTTACTACTATATATATATATATATATATATATATATATAGTATAATCACAAATTAAGTTGCAGTAATCTATTCACTAAGTATTTTTAATTTCTGATAATTATATATATATATATATATATATGAATATATATATATATATGAATATATATATATATATATATATATTCATAGAACAATTTCCATGTGAAAAAATAAAAATAAACTTTATCAGGTACAAGAACCGCCTCTTTCTCATTTTCTTCTCAAGTATCTACAAATAATCATCTCTTTATATATAAATTGAAAGGAAAAACAAGATAGAAACAATGTAAACATGGAGAGTGTAAAATAAGGGAACAATAAAACAATTGCCTGCGTTACCTCCAGTTTAAGCTCAAAGGAGGTGACGCACGCAATTGATTGGTTTCCTTTTTTCACACTCTCTCCATGTTTACATATTTCTATTTTGTTTTGCCTTTCAATTTTTTGTATATAAAGAGACGTTAATTTATAGATATTGAGAAGAAAATGAGAAAGAAGCGTTTCTTGTATCTGATAAAATTTATTTTGGTTTTTGCACACGGAATGGATACTATGAATATATATATATATATATATATATATTTTATATATATATATATATATATATATATATATATATATATATATATATATATATATGATAGTACGGAGCGTAGGGAGAGTTGCCAAAATAGGGAAAACATCAGTTAATGTAGTTAGGCATGATTTCGTCATAAATGTGCAGCTAACAAAAATCTTCATTTAAATCTTTAACTATCCTAAGTTCCATTTAATCACTAGGTTTTTTATGCTAATTGTTTTACTTAAATAAATACTTTTAATAGAACAAATTATGAGAGCATCGAAAACTGCAAATGTAAATGATAAATTTTTCTAGGAATAGAAAAGTTCGAGCGGATTTATTGAGCGTAATGCATTCCTGAGAGGACCATGTACATTTAGAGCGAAAATGATGTGCAAATAGTGGCAGATAAAGCTGAAAAATGTTTTTATAAGGTTAGTAAATAACTTCGGGTTGCAAAATATCGGATTAACTCAAGAAAACAGTCTTATATCACCTTACATTTTTTAAAGCTGCATCTTCTGTTAAATTTGTAAACAATGACACATCTTATTGAAAATAATTAAAGTCGTTGGCTATTTATTTGGAAAAATTACCACTTCAAAAATTTTGTAAACGCTATTCTTTATTCGCAATATTTAATAGCCTTATTTAAAGTTAAGAATTGCTACTCCATATGTAGGAATTTTGCAATAAAATTAAAAAACTCAGATAAATACATAACTTTTAAGATTTGATAAAAAATGGAACAAGATTGTTTTGCGCAAAAAATGTTTTAGACGAGAAATTTATTTCATGTGGAATGAAGTATTGCTTTGACAAAAATCTAATACAGTGATACTAAAACGAAACATTCTAAACCAGATCTGTCTCCGATTGTTTCAATTTAAAGCGATTCTTGTGAATATTACATTGTGAAAAGACAGGTTAAGATCTGTTGAAATAGTTAGACCCAAACCTAATTTAGGCCCGTAATTAAAAGGTAATTTACGTATTTAATAATTGAAATTAAACGTTTTCCACCAAGAAACGTTTATTTATTCAGAAATTATTCTTATATATAAGAATAAACTCATATTCAAAATAAAACAGGAATATGAACCATAAAAATACGTGAAAAAACATTGAAGATAATTTCCAATGAGTTTTCGTTAACATTATTTTAAAGAGAAGATAATCAGTATTTCGATTGAATTTCACTTATATTCTAAAAAAACCAAGAAATTAAGAAATATATACCGATGTAAGTACTAAATGTAATTTATATGTAATTGTCCAGGTTATTAATAAATTCGCAATTGATAAGTGTTCCAAATTATGCATTAATTAATTATAAATATGCTAACTTCATTTTATTTTTTGTCTGAAAGATATTTGTTCTATTTTATTAACGCTATGACCGATTTTGTATTCATATGATATTTGTTGAATAAAAGTAGGTTATAATGGCGCATTTTCAAATACTTCTTACGGAAAACTTATATTCATGGCAATTGATTTAATTTAAAAAATGTATTGTTAATGCTTAAATTTATTCATTAGGATTTTTAAAACAGCATCTATCGTTGATTTGACGAAATAATAGCATAATCTTTCATTAAATTATATGTGTAAAACGCCGATTGATTTATTTAGTCTAGGCGTATTCCTCGTCTTGAATAGTAATTGTGTTTTTTTATTAAATTAATATTCATTTTTTCAATACAATTAGCGATAGCCTAATAAATGAAGGGACAGACTTCGTGTATTTTTCTTCATTACTACGACAAATCTGATCAATTAAAGTGTTCGTCACGACATTATAAATAAGTTGAAACTAGACAAATAGCAAAATAAACGAACCTGCAACTTACACATCATTTATTGTTTAGAAATGGTACAAATATTTTGAATAAAGTTATACAATGATTATTTAATATATTTACTCTTCAGTTAAGAATTAAAATCACCAATTTACAAAGTCTCAATGTTTTTCCTCATTTAAATTTCGCAACAAATATAATTACTAAATTTACCACTCTAGCCTGTCACTAATCAAATAAAGCCTAAGCAGGTATTGATTACATTTTAATTGAAAGTTCTCGGGAGCAATTTAGCACGCATAATATCAGATTAAAATTGGAAACTTTATCTGATATCACATCGCTATGCTGAAATTTTATTTAAAGTAAATAAATGTCAGAGACAAGCTTAAAATTGAATTAAAGTGGTTCGATTGTTTTCTTGGCACGTTATTTTTATTGCAATGAGTCAATCATGTTTTATTCTCCTTTTATTTGTAATTTAACGAAAAATTCTTTTAACATGCTTTTAATTCCTTTATTGTTCGTCTTTTAGATGCAGTTTGTTTACAATATTTGAAATCTTATTTTTGCGTATTTTAATTTGTAACTGTGAAGGGCTGTCCTCAAACTCTTCATGGATTTAAATTTATAACCGATGCTTTTCAGTGCCGCTGTTTGTATGCTTCTGTTGCAAAGGAATACCGTCAGCATTCTTGGGCAAATTCGTGCAAGGTGACAGACCCACTCACTGAATAAATTGTTGATGTCTCTGATTTTTACAAAACAATACAACGGGATAAAAGGAGGCATTGTCATTTCCTTTGAAGTATACAAACACAGAAGAGTAAATCTTCGACATTGGTCATTTTAGATGTATTACATTGGTTTATGACGTTGTAATATATATAAATGTATGATTTAGTAATCGTGCAGACAATTACATTTTTATATACATTTTCCGGTGATGCTTTCATTTAAGGAGACGGAATGCGCTCTGCATTTATCTTATCACATGAATTAATTCATTGGACATAATAATTCTGCCTCTTTATAAATGATAATGGTTTTTAAAATCTTATTGTCTAGTCCCGTCTCTTAGTGAGCACTTCTTTTATCTTTTCGTCAACTGTTGCTCGAGGTTAAACAGTGCGTATTGCATATGCGCTATATATTGAACTGTTTGGGAGTGTAATGTAGCATATTTATGTAAAAAAATATAGCAGTTTTTAATAAAGTTGAAAGACTAGGACTTTTAGTGAATCCGTTTATTAATAAAAATTAACCTTTACTTTGAAAATTGTTGATAAAATTGTGATGCGTTAATGTTTAATCGCTCGAGTAGTCACTAATCCATGAATCTAAACAAGAATTCAAGAAGTGTTTTCTTTTTGGAAACTGTTTCATATTTTCCGGTGTATTTTTCTGTATAGTATATTTATTTCTACAGATTTGAATCAACTATAATATAGTATCTGATATTCATGTAAAATTTTGCTCGTGAATTCATTTATACTAGTGTAATTTAATATTTCTCCCCTGGGGACGGAATGTCTACTCTAGCTTATAAATTGGCAATCTCAATATCGGATAAATCATTTCTATCACAAATGACGTCAGATGTGCTAGCACGTAAATGGGGCACAGTAAACAGGCGTTCTGGATGAGTCGATTCGGTTGGGGACAAAATAAATTGACATTCAGTATGACTTTTGTTCATACATGTTTGATTAAAATGGTTACAACAATGCAGATGGTGGACAAGCTGATTGCAATGCTGTGAGCGATGAAAACAATGCTGTAATCGATGTGGATATTTATGACAACGATAGAGGTGAGGATGATGAGGCTGTTGTTGATGATAATAATTATGATGCTGACAGTGCTGTGGGTAGAAACAACAATGAGAGGTGTGCATATGTGTCGTAGGCCTATTACTTGCACATATCGTAACATATTCATTAGCAGAAGCCTCGGAAGATCGATCAACGGTATGCATACTGTTGATTGCATCTTTGCTATGCGTCTGGCTATAGCTACAGTAGCACTCATGCTTGACATTTTGTAGGCAGCACAGTTTGTTCCCCATGTTTGAGTCCAACGTGTTGCCAGGCGAGCTGTTAAATGCATTACAGAGACGCTCCGCAAGTTTACTCCTCCGTAACTCCTCTCGCTTCTCAGCAGTATCAAATACCATCACCTACAACAATAAATCCGCGTGTTAGGCTAGTAAAATGCATACGTAGGCAATAAAATTAATTTTAAATAATGCTCCAACATAGCAGGCTAATGTCCGCCATACATGTCCACAATCAAATGCCTTTTATGCAGGATTTAATGTCACTCACGTTATAAGCGGATTTGCACGTCATATCCAATATTTGTCACAATTTGTGAAAATATCACAAAAACATAATGCAAACTGGAAGTAGACGTCAATTGTTCGGTTAACGACAGTTGACAGTGTGTTGGAACTTTCAGGTTATCGACAGAATAAATTTAAAAAATTGCCATAGCCACTTACATCACAGTTTAGCTTTAGCGCTTATGTCTACAAGTTGGTAAATATAATATTATCATGCAATTTTTACTAACTTGGATAGTGATTCGGTTGCACAAAACTGGCTTAACATCACATAACACGAATTAATTACACGGGTTAGACGGAATAGTACGAATTTGTTAAGCATTTTTAAAATAGATTTTATTCCATTTGTGATGATGAACCAGACATAGAGCAGCTTATTAAGAAACTAACAACGGAAAAACCCAGAGCATTTTAAACTGCACGCGAAAATTAAATCATGCAACAAAGTATATCTGGAGTTTTACTTATTTCACAATATCTCTTAAATATGTTTCTTTGCAAGATATTCTTCTATTTTGTACAATAATACCATTAAAATGTCCAAAATAATTAGTAGAATATACCGTAAAGAGTTCGATCTAATATAATTGATATTAAAAATATATTTGTACTAAAAACTTATCTGGCGAACATACCAAACATTAGGTAGACGCATGAACGTCTATGACTATTGTGATTAATTTAGTTATTTCTAACAAGTTTTTCTTGACCCTGGTGTTAATTTTAAAAGAAAATGGATAACCTTTGAATTTCGATGCAGATTGATCCATTAAAAGATTATCATAATAAATCTTCTTACCCATTAATCTAGCTACTTTAGAGAAACGGTTAAAATTTCATTTAGTACACTTCAAAACATAAAATGTTTACCGAAATAGCAAATTTTTGGCCAAGTTGGGTCAGCGAACGTGTTAATTTATTCCGAAACGAGATAGAAAAAAACTGGCCGTACAGTTTATTTTTTGAAAGATTTATTTCGATATTCTGATGATAGTACGTATTAATTTGAGGAATGACTTCTTTCACTAATGCAAATAGTTTATTTATGCTTACTGTGACTGTTTTTATTAACTTCAGCAAGAATTGGAGATTGAAATTATTACTGAGTCATCGACAGTATTTAGACAATACTTAAAGGGCCAAAATATATTTTTTCTAAGTTTCCGCATATACAAAAATAGACAAGGAAATTGGACATATATCAAAATCGCTCATCTCGATTACATCAATATATTTAAATTAACGGAAGGTCATACAGCGTGTTATAAGTTAAAGTTTTGTGTAAGTAATCATTAAGCTAGCAGTATTTTCAATTTACAGTGAACTTCTGGAATGTCTGCCAATGAAGAAAATTCGATATATATTAAAATATTGATAGCTCAATTATCAGTTGATAAATTTTCAGACTAATATCTAATAAGTTTATTATAATTCTTGTAATGAATTTTAATTTCCAGTGGCCGCGATAGTTTTATTGTGCAAAAATGCTATGGAAATTATTTAATGCAAATTTATTATAATATATATGGACGTAATTGGTGAAAAGGCGAACTCTTAATTTTAGTTTAAGGCATTCGTTAACTCGAGGGTGAGATATTCCTAAAATACTGTGCTTCTATGAAGAGCAAACTTATAAAAATCTTTACTCCATTTATCACTTTGAGAGAAGTGGAGTAACATAATATTGATAGATTTCTTGTAAACAATTACAATTTATGCAATTTTTGTAGCTTATGGATTAACATAACTTTTCCGATTCCTATGGATTTTTAAATTAATAAATTCTGCAAAATAGGCATGGATTCTAAAATTTTTCCTATCATCTTATGCGATATATCAAAACCAACGGATTCATTCTATTAAATGTTATCAAATACTTGATTTAAAATAAAGGATTTGTTATATTTGTTATTTTTAGAGATATTTTTCAGATATAAATCAAAGCATAGAAAGTCAGATAGGCATTTATTTAAATACGAATTCTATAAAACATTAAGATAAAATTTCCCTGAACAAACGAAAGAGAACATTATAAATAAGAATACTTTCTGAAACGTGATAGTCGGCATAAGCTAAACCCGAAGTTTTTCACAATTAAAGGGGTCTTGAATATAAATATTTTATTGAAATTTGTCGACGTTTATACAGCAAAATAATTATAAAGGTCGAATTCGTCACCAACGCTTACTAAGTTATTTGACGCTAAAGGCGATATGCACGAAAAGTGGGATTGGAAACTAGTTTACAGTACGAAGCTTAATTGTTATGAATACAAAAGTCATTTTTTAAAGTGAGCAGTCACTTTTAAATAATAATTACAAAATCAATATAGACCAAGTATTGATTATCCCTGATTATCCACATGCCTTATATAAAAAATAACGTTTCATTTGTTGTCTTATTCACGAAACAAACGTCTTATTTCTTTAAATCAAGTTTGCGAGCTTGATACAAACACCAATCGCATTGTATTTGACCACGAGCACAAAAACTAAACAACCGTCAGTCACACGTAATGACGCGTTTTGGCACTCTATGATCATCATCAGAGCACAACAGAAATCTAAACTAGCGAAGATCAAACCCCAATGTATATATAAGGAAAGCAAAATTAGAAATACGGCTATCACCTCTAGCAGTCTCGCATACATTAGACTTGACTGGAAATGTTGGCTGCACAATTTCTACGCAGTCACCCACATTAGCTGTCTGTAGCTTTCACCACACAATTATTGATTGCGCGGGTAGTGGTAACAATTCTTTTTATCAATTTTGTGAGCTTGAAATAAACATCTTTACCATTGTATTCAACCAGTCGTCGAGCAACATAACAAAGCTACCGCCAGCCGCAACGCACTGACGCATTTCGACCTTCCGTGATCATCATGTTGCCACCACCCGCGCAATCAATTATTGTTTAAACGTATTACTTGACACACAAATGAAAGGATTGACATTTCCAACAATTGGTATATTATTTACAGTTAAATACTGTTTGTTGCGAAGAACTATTATATATGCAAGTATGTATTAGGTTTTGCGAATCTAGTAACAAATTAGTTCAGTTGTGACCAGAAGGATAAACCAAAGGCAGCATGAACGGAAAGTATAATCTCATGCACATTCGTTTCGTGCTTACTGGCGACTCATCAGTAGGAGCCGGTATTACGCCCTTTAACCACAATATATTTGGTAGAAGAATGTGGTTCGCAAAATCTAATACATACTGGTATATTATTTAGTTTAATAAAACATGTGAGAAAGTCTGAAATTATTATTTTATATTACATCGCAAAAAACGGAATATGAATGTATCGTTTAAGCACAGGAACTTATAAAGAAAAATAAACAGAAAATATAACGATAATTAATCATTAATTATTTAATTGCGCGGGGAGTGACAAAAGGTATTGAATTTGAGTTTGTTATATCGATGTAAGCACCGATCCAATTATATTTTTGTTAGGATAACCAAATCAAAGTATAAGGTAGCAAAGGCAATTAACTGCGGAAACCGCTTTAGAAAATCTTCACGTATTCTATAATATTGTTCCGCAGACTGGCTCGAGCCAGGCCACTTTCGCTTCAGAGTCTGTGTCGTAACGAAATGCAATATCCTGTTATCTGATTCACAGTCTGGTTAATACTGACAAATCTAAAATAATGTTATTTCTTTCGATATCTTGCTCACGACCTTGATTCAGATAAATATCACTATTATGTGTAATTAGCTTTTGGAATATTGAATCCCACCAGCAGTAGCAGATGTGTATAAAAGACATAATCTTGAGCAGTTCTAAGAATGATGAAATTTATTTTATGGAAGTACAAAACCTACATATTTATAGAAAAAAATGATTATCTGGATCTATACCAAACAAGCGACCTCCACATATCTTTTAAAATACATTAAAACATAATTTATATTAAATCAAACCAAATTCAATTTCGAAAAATGAACTGTTTATCTTTAATGCTAATTATAATAAAATTTGCGCTTTTTTTAAGCTGTGAGAAGACATTTTGTAATCTGTAATTAATTTCTAATACGAAAGTCAGAGAGAGAGAGAGAGAGCGATAGATTGGAAAAAATAAACTAGCTTATAATTATTTTCATTCACTTATCTAGAAAGAAAAACAAGAAAATAATTTTTCTTAATATTACAATTAGCATTACCATCAGTGTAATTGTAAACAGTTTGTGTTTTATTACGTGACTTTTCATACATACTGAAAGCCGTCTGGTTTTATCTTGTTGAATGTAATTTTGTCTATCTCAAATTAATTGCATCTTATCTCGTTTTTTAAACATCAATAAATTCCAAGTATATTTCAAAATTACTCTAATACTATGCAAAAGCCGTACCTTTTAAGTAATAGGGCATTATTTTACACGAACAACACGAACTTGTTTCGAGATATATCAACATACGATTAACAATTGATAATTTGGTTTACACAATTTAACTTAAATACAAGAAAAAAAATTTTACATTTCAAAAGAATATTTCAATTACAATAGGTACTATCCATGTAATTTCACCTTTCTTGATGTAATTCTACGTTGTAATATAGACAGCATAGATTTATTCTGTGTGATTTGCAATGCTGGTACTCGTCTATACTTTGACAGTGATGTGTGAGAATTGCTGTTCGCAGCTTTGACTGACATAAAAATTGAGGAATTTGCACCGTTACGTGGCGTAAAGCATATTTTGCATGCCTTACAACAGAACCAGATAAACACCACCTTAAAACTATCCTTATACTGCTTAGAATACAGACAATAAATCCACGGGTTGACACAACTATTGGCTGCTGACAGAATTTGACAAAAATGAATCAAAAGCATGAACCAGGCAAATGTTTGAGTTGAATCAGTCGGCTGTGAATCTAGTTTGATGGCTTCTTCTTCGTCCACGGCGCTGTCAATTGCACGAGCGCTATCCCCAACCACAGATGATACCAGAGATTCCGGCAAAATAGCTGTCTGTAGTTGTTCGCCCTCCATCTCGTCTGAGTTAACTGTAAAGCTGTAGAGAAAAACGGCATAAAACGGCATCCAAAACAAAGCAAACACACTGACGACAAAGACAAGCATGCAAATTACACGGATCGTCTTGCTACGATTTGCTGCAGCTAACGAATTTTTGTAGTTCGTTTGAAGCTGGTTTCCTCCACCTGTTAAGAGAAAAAATAACGTGAAAAGGTCTTTTATAAAAAGTGTGCATATGTTATGAACGATATCAGATGTATAACTCTCTATTTTTTATAAGAAAACTTATTTGAGTGTAAAGCATATTTCTAAAATGCGTCTGACGAATTTCCAATGTTGTTTTTTTAAAAAAAAGTAATTATGATAAAAGCGAAAGTAATAAAATTATTAATATTATTCATTTTCTTATGATATTTATTATTCGAATTTTTAATGAAAATAAATATATTTTTATTGTTCTTATTAATATCATTAGTAGTATAAATTAGTTATTTACGAATTGTAGCTGATGCACTTCCAAATTTGCCAAAACGTGCTTTTTTCAGGTGTTCAGCATTGAAATCCGCACGTTTGATAAATCTCCAAACCATAAATGCGAAAATGTTTAATGAAAATCACCTTAACATTATTGCTTTTAATAAAAAAAGACAAGGGAAGTTTTTTTGCAACAATTATTGCAGAAATAATTGACAGCTGTCGTAAAATTGGAAGCTAGCTCTGTTACAATCATTAAAAGCTAGAATTATGGGTAAAACTTTGGCAACGTCTTACAATTAATTAATCGTATGAAAAGTCATTATATCGCCTTAAAATTTTAAGTCGCTAAAAAGGTTAATGTATGCCTTAAATAACTTATTATTTACCAAAAAGTTTGATATTTAAAAGTATAATATTGTAAATATTATGCAAATAGTGATACATTTAGCATTTCAAACTGAAAAATATAAATTAAAATTAATGACGCAATTATACAAAATATTAAATTACCATTTAATTCTAAAACTATAAACTAAAGCTAGATTTGGCAAATAAACATTTTATAATTAATATCTATCCAAATTTTACGGTAAATGACTCGCTTGAAGGAAAATACTAAATAGCTTTAAAATTATCGCAGATTTTAATAAAAAGATGATAAGGATTTGTGGCATGTGCAATAGATGATGACGCAGTAAAACACTGTTATGAGTTTATTAAAATATATTTATGGATATGGACGTAATATCGGCTCCGATGTGCCAATAACTTCAAGACAATAAATGAAATAAAAAATATCTCCACGTGTGCTTACATTTATGTGTAATTACTGTGAAATTAAAATAATATCTGATGTTTCAATAGACGAGCCTACGTCATGTATGTGTTTCTATATTTCTAGCTGCGAAGTAGTTAGTTAATTATGAATGTGTAAACCTGTAGTGGTGAAGCTAACGTTATATGAAGTCTCGGCAAGGCGAATTGGACGCTAACTCAGTCTATATATAATATATAAAAAGTCTGTAAAGGATACTAACAATATGGCTATTTAACAATAATTGTTTGCGCGGGTGGTGGTAACAATTCTTTAAATCAAGTTTGCGAGCTTGAAGTAAACACCAATCCCATTGTATTTAACCAGTCGTCGAACAACATAACAAAACCACCGCCAGCCGCAACGCACTGACGCGTTTCGACCTTCCATGATCATCATCAGAGTACGACGGCAAACTGACTATCGAGGATCAAACCGCATTGAATATATATGGAAATCAAATTTAGAAATGCGGCTCTCACCTCTAGCAGTCTTGCATAAATTGAACTTGACTGGAAATGTCGGCTGCACAATTTCTATGCAGTCACGAACATTAACTGTTTGCAGCTTTCGCCACATATACATATATAGGCAATACAATTTAACAATAACTGTTTGCGCGGGTGGTGGTAACAATTCCTTAAATCAAGTTTGCGAGCTTGAAGTAAACACCAATCCCATTGTATTTAACCAGTCGTCGAACAACATAACAAAACTACCGCCAGCCGCAACGCACTGACGCGTTTCGACCTTCCTTGATCAGCATCAGAGGTCGAAACGCGTCAGTGCGTTGCGGCTGGCGGTAGTTTTGTTATGTTGTTAAATACAATGGGATTGGTGTTTACTTCAAGCTCGCAAACTTGATTTAAAGAATTGTTATCACCACCCGCGCAAACAATTATTGTTAAATTGTATTGCCTATATATGTATATGTGGCGAAAGCTGCAAACATTTTATGTTCGTGACTGCATATAAATTGTGCAGCCGACATTTCCAGTCAAGTTCAATGTATGCGAGACTGCTAGAGGTGAGAGGCGCATATCTAAATTTGATTTCCATATATATTCAATGCGGTTTGATCCTCGATAGTCAGTTTGCCGTCGTACTCTGATGATGATCAAGGTAAGGTCGAAACGTGTCAGTATGTTGCGGCTGGCGATAGTTTTGTTATGTTGGTCGACGACTGGTTAAATACAATGGGATTGGTGTTTACTTCAAGCTCGCAAACTTGATTTAAAGAATATGGCTATTGTGTCAGTAACCGGTACCAACATTATAATACCACAAAGGTACATGGGCTAACACTTTGGTTACCGAGTCGGTACATGGTACCAACATGCTGGATATCAATGTATGCTATAGTTAACCGAAATTACTTAATACTCGCATTTAGTTTATCCTTCTGGTCACAACTGAACTAATTTTTTACTAGGTTGGCAACACCTAATACATACTTGCATATATATTAGTTCTCCTCAAAAAACAGTATTTAACTGTTATATATTGAATTTAATAATATTATGCTAACCGCGAAATGTGATAACTGATATCAATCAAGGCCAGAGTGTATGGATTTACTGGAGTAACGGGTGTTCAGAAATATTTGTAATACTCAATTTTCGATGAACTATAGCATACATTGTTATCCATCATTTTGGCATCATTTTCCAACTCGGTAACCATTGTGTTAGTACCATGTACCTTTGTGGTACTACAGACACAATTGCTATAGTGTAGTATCCTTTTTAGACTCGGTATATATATTATAAAGAGTGAGTTAGCGTTGAAGTCGCATTGTTGAAAATTTATATGATGTTAGCTTCACTATTACAGGTTTACACATTCGTCTAGGAGATTGTACCGTCCTATTATCCCACATTCCTCATCCAAATATATAGTGGGTAAAGGGCGTAATACCAGCTCCTACTGATGAGTCGCTAGTAAGCACGAAACGAATGTGCATAAGATTATACTTTTCGTTCATGCTGTTCTTGGTTTATCCTTCGGATCACAAGTGAACTCATTTGTTACTAGGTTCGCAACACCAAACACATACTTGCATATATATTAGTTCTCCGCAACAAACAGAATTTAACTGTTATAATTCTGGTGCTTTCTCTGAAACACAATTTCTATTATGTTTCTAAGAATAATTACTGCTTAAATAACGTTTAGCTTGTTTCCAAATAGAAGCGATTAATTTGTCTATTGCTCTTTCGTTCAGTTTGCTGTCTATTGATATAATTTCAACATCTGTTTACGTATAACGACTGATCTAATACAACCACATTATTATACGCGTGGAAAAAAATCACAGTTAATTTTAAATCGTGCCACTAGTCAAAAGGTGCAAGATGAGATGTAGTTACATGTTCAGAAATGCATTCAGATCTGTATTATAAAATTAAATTAATTTGGCGCATGGTTTGCTCATATACACGAAATCGCTTTCTTTGTGCAATCTTCCATATACTTCTGATAATTGTAAAGATTCAACTTTTTCAGTTTGGTTAGGAAGGCCGGTGCAAATTATAAGGGACTACCTTAAAATGGTTCTTATATTGTATTTCAATAGTATTTTAACTTTCTCAAGTCTATTAATATCATGACATTAAGATTAACTTTCGTTATGTCACAATCCACCTATTTCGACTTATGTTTATATTTACGGTATATATCATTTTTGCTTCTAATATGTTAAGAGGGTTACCATTGGCAATGAATATAACACACAGGCTGCCAAATTCCAACTCACTATATTTCCATTCAGTTAATTCATGGCCTCTTATTGCTAAAGAATTTCGGATACCGATTTTCATTCAGTGTGGACGATTTGACTTGAAATTAAATATTATCCACTTATAAGTCGATATCTCGTAAATCTATATTACGAATTTCTAATAACCCCCGCGCTTCTAACAAACCCTAAACTATGGGTATGAATGTAAGACTTTCAATGAGACAGTTAGCATATACCTGATCAAATTCCTCATTATCAATCATAAGTGTTTTGCATAATTCCACTACCGTTCGAAACCAACCAGTTCTGTATTTGATCATTTTAATATAAAATTGTTTTTTTATATATAATTTCAAGCATATCATCATTATGATTGTAATTACGCAAAGACCCTATGGCTCTACTTTTATCTCCATTGGAACAGAAAAAGAATTACTGAAATGAATTATGAATTTCTTCATAATATAACCAAGATTAATAATTTTTGTATTTTATAACAAATATTGCTAAATCTAATTCCTTACCTTATACCTTACACTTTTGGAAATCAGGTATTATGTTTTAACGGTTTCTGTAATTATATCATTTTTCCGGGAGCTCTCCATCTAAATCGCTATTTTCCAGACACAGAAAGCAATTAATGCTGATTCAAATTAATAAAAATTCTTTGACAATTTTACCGCAAGGTAGGTTTTGGTTGTACTAATACTATTGATAGAAGTTTTTTAATCATCACATCAACCTAAATTCTATAATGGAAAATTCTGCTTTTTCCTAATATTTTTGTTACCCGCACTGTCAGCAAACTCTGCTTTAAAATTCGCATCGTGCAAAATAGAATGTACTACCGGTCTTTTTTTCGTGTTTTTCTATTTATCTCAAAGTTGCGTTTTTCTCAATCACGAATCAAATTTGCCATTACATTTAAACAAAGCTCATGTCATAGAGATATAACGTAAGGATTCAAACAAATGAAAACGTTTAATCGAAAACATTAGGAATGAGAAATTGTGCTAAACAAATTTCGATGAGTGAGTTATTAGCCACTTGCCTTGTGATTATTTATTTGTAAATATTTATCCTAACCCTTTACAACTCGCAAGTAAAAACATAGTTCGTAGGGAAAATGTATAGATATTGGCTGCTAACTTTCAATTAGCTAGGACAATGCTGATATCGCCTGCTCCGGATATAATATATACCACGCCGCAAAATTGACTGCAACGAACTTTATTAGTGAATATTCTCAAATGTATGAACACACACACACGAGAAAATTATCATGAGCCCGTCGTCACTCATTTAAATCTGTGGGCCATAATAAATCAATTCTCAAATTCAAAACATTTTCTTGAACATCTACATTTATAACGTTGTTTCATTAAATCCTTTACGAACAACTTATAATTGTTAAATAATATGCTAATTTTTAAATCAAGAAAAAGGACGATAGTTATTCAAATATACTATAATCGTTGTTTCTTTCCGAACTGTGGATTAAATAATTATATATATATATATATATATGTAGCCATATTTAAATAAAGTTTGTAATTCTTAATTCCTTCTCCATAGGCAAAGTTAAAATTAAAATTTGTCAGATAATAATATATACATCACTTTTCATTCATAAATATCGATAATTTTTAAAATATATTTTCAAAAATGAAACCAAACAGAAAATTAAATATTAAATATATTCAATATATTGAGGAAGGATCAATCAGCACTTCATATTTCGTGACGATTTCATTTTAGTTTTAAGCCAGTTGCTTTAGCTAACACTATTTCAAAGTGACAAAAAGGCTCACAAAACATCACCTCAATTTCAAATAAATAAAGTGTCTACTGTCCTCCGTTCTATGATATCCTAATATAAATATTTTGATTTTGTAAATTAAAGAGAATAATTTAACATTAGTTAAACAGGTGTGCATATTACCTATAATATAACAAATTTGAGACATTCCAATATACAAAAACGCTAGATGGTGGTTGATTTTCAAAACTCATCAAACTTTTCAGTATCGCAAAATTACCAATTGAAATAAAACACAAGTGTGAAAGAATAAAATATAAAATTTACCTTATAACAAGGAATAACTTGAGAATGGCTTTAGGACACATGATAAATAAGGTGTAACTGTGTTGGTAACTTATTTGTATTTATCGGCAATGAAAGAAAACCAGTGGTTAATGATGATCTTAAATATTAATAATCAATATTCATGCTTATGTTTGCGATTACTTCACAGACGCTGCTCGACATGACGGTGAAATACTAGAGTGAACGAAAACTAAAAATGAAATCCGTGTCCCAAATTGATTGGACTATACGAAATTGTACAGCGTGATGGTGAAAACTCACAACCAAGTTCACTTGATATTTCTTACAATATGTTTACTATATATATTTTTATATATAATATAATATATATATATATATATATATATATATATATATATATATATATATATATATATATAAATCTAATAACCAAGCAAATCAGCAGAAATGAGCGCCGTTTGACGGACAATAACAAAGAAATTCGCAGTAGAACAGAAATGAATTTCTCGTTCTATCGTAATATCTTGTGTATTGTGGGATATTTCAGACATTAATAAAGAATTAAAACAATTTCTTCTAAATTTTTTTCATTCGGAAATAGAAGAATTTATTATTATAATCAAGGTTGCGTTCTAGATAAAAGCACCTGACTCATTAATTACTTACGCATGTCAGTAGAAACTAAGCAATGTATAGTGTAGATAAGGCATTTCATCCAGGAGACCGGTTTCGTCCTTATTGGGAACTCATCATGTACTGGCCAGAAATTGCGGCAATTTCTGGGTGCTTATATCAAGACCGCAACCTTAATTATAATAATTGTTATCACCGCCCGCGCAACCAATGCACGTTTTCAAATACAAGAATTTGTTTGGAAAACGAAGAAATTTTTAAATAGAATTTTAAAAAATTATTTAGTTATTTACATATTTATTACATACATTCTTTAAGTATGCCCTTATCTCGTTTTAAACCAGTCGCGCAATATGTCAAATTTAATGTTAGTAATGTGAACAACCAACAAACAAACTAAAAAGGCAACTCGGAATGCATATATAAAATATTAAGCGTAAAAATATAAATGTCAGCTGTAGTTGCGTCATTCACAAAGTACTTAAACGCGATATTGGCGTAACGATATAAATACTGTCACGATTAAAGGTTTTAATGTAAAACAATCGATTATAATTAATTGTTTATATGGGTGACTATAAAAATGTCGCATTTATAATGCTTGCAAAATAGAAATTTAAAAAAATTCTCACTCATTAATCGGCCCCTGAATTGTATTAGAATTCAATGATTCCGCAGAATTCCAATAAAATGATTAAAGTGAATGCTTCAATCACGAATGGATTTGATGTTTCTAAATGTATAGTTAGTGTCAAATTGATTAATAATTTCTCTAATATCGTTTGTTATATTAAAATTAATTTTAAAATAAATCGAGAAATTAATTCAGTTTGAATGTTAATGTTACTCAATAAATCATGTTGACAAAAATAAATAGAAAAAATAAGGTTTAAGAAAGTACAACTGTGATAAATAACGAATCAAATGTTCTAGAATTGGGTTGAAAATATGTGAATACAATAGTATACTGAGGCACCAGAAAAGATTAAATTATAAAGTTGGAATTATTTCTCAGCTCAAAAAACAATTATAATTTGTTGTTAGGAGCGTTGAAATTTATACCATTTAAAAATTGAGCAAAAATACGAGAATATATCAAACGAAATCCAATTTGAAACATATTAGAATAGACATAATATGTGAGATGTCCTGATAGAAGAAGTTAATAAAAAAGAACATGATAAATGTGAGAGAGGCATAACAAAGAGCAGATTTTTTCGTTATAATTTGACTTTAACACTTTTGAATTTACAATTAGCGGATTAGGATCAGCCTTTATTAAGTAAGATTTTAAGAACTATGCACTAACTCGCTTTAAATATACATTATGCAAGCGAGATTCGAACTAGAGGCATACCCTCCGGATAGTGTATGACTATTTGTACGGGATTTTAAAGGCATAATTAAATTAAGTCCTTTAAAACTGAATTCAATTCTGGGAGGTCTAGTGCAAAGATATATTACAAGTCAACCTATCTTTTGTGCGATTTGATGCTAAATAATTAGAGTGTTCGTTGCAGATGCTGTTGCTGAATGATATCATCAGGATTGAGTATAATTATAGTGTATCTTGGAACATAAATGAAGTTGAGAATCCCAGGAATCTGTCAAATATTAAAGAAGAACCTATTAGGCTTTGATTTTCAAACATAAAATTAGGGCCATTTCGAAAATGCACGAAAAACTTCTTATTTAGAAAAATATTGAGATATTTCGCTTGAAATGAGTATGGAAAAGACGGCATTTAGATAAACAAGATGAAAAAGGTATGAACATGAATAAAACATACAGCATCTTAAAAAATCAAGTTTGCGAGCTTGAAATAAACAACAATCCTATTGTATTTAACCAGTCGTCGAACAACATAACAAAACTACCACCAGTTTTGTTATGTTGTTCGACGACTGGTTAAATACAATGGGATTGGTGTTTACTCCAAGCTCGCAAACTTGATTTAAAGATATTTACCACCACCCGCGCAATCAATCATTGTTAAAGTATCTTTTGGTCTATGTTTTTGTAGTTACGTAATATCTAGCGTGAACCAGCACAAATAAAAGGACTAAGTCGTGCAAAATCCAATCAGTATATCTACGAGAAGAATTATGCGATTCAAATCAAGATAAATAATCAGATGATTCGTGAAACTAAATAAGAAACTTAATTTTAATTAAGGTTGCGATCTTGACCCATTATTTACATGCATTTGTCAGTATAAAATAAGTATTGCATAGTGTGGAAAGGGAAATTTTTCCAGTAGACTGGTTTCGTCCTTAATGAGATTTCACCACTTATTGTCCACAATTTGTCGCGGCCAGGGTTCGAACCTGGGCAATTTTGGCATTGGAATCTGTTGTTCTAACCATTGAGCCACGCTGCCGCACAATAAACATTTTTCAAATACTGGGCATTACCTTATAAGTTCCGAATAATATGCGGCAGGATGGCTTAGCGGTTAGATCACCAGATTCCGAAGCATACTTGCCCAGATTCGAGCACTGACTGCGGCAAATTCTGGACAGTACGAGATGAGTTATCAATAAGGGCTAAACCGGATGACTGGATGAATTGCCTTTTACACACTATGCAATACTTAGTTTATACTAGCAAATGCATATAAATAATGGGTCAGGTGTTTATATCAATATTGAAACCTAGATTAAAAGTAATTGTTATCACCGTCCGCGCAATCAATTTTCGTCTATTTATATTAACTACAAACTTTATACTTTGATTTTGGATAACATATCAATTAGAAATAGAGGAGACTGACATTCCAATATGACGTTTTAATTACAATGGTGTGACAACATAGACCATTAATTAAAAATAGAGAAAATAAATTATTGCAGGCAAAAAATAAAAATACAAAAGACCTACAGCATTTTTAACATACTTTAATTTTTTTAAAGTGTATATATTGTGCTGAAATTCACATCGCGAAGTTTTATTATAAGCTGGAAATCAATCATAAATGACTTCCGGGTTCAAACGCAGCACCATTTCGCGTTATATCGACATTCTTGTCAATGCAATGTTACTTTCTAATATTCGCTAAGAGTATCGTTTAAAATTGGGTTGATGTGCATAAAAGTTCGGGAAACTAACTATAGGTAACTCTTCACGTTAGATTCAGGGCATTTAGTTTGTCCTTTCTGCTGAACAATGCGACTAAAGCGAAATTTAAAGAAAGTACACCCTTCAAACTAATAGAATCATGCGAATTATTAATAAAATATTTTTTTAAACTTGTTTCATTTTTGTAGATTTGGGGCCCAGAAAAAATGATTTTTGACATTTTTACACATAATTTAATGTTTGACTGTCCTCAAGAGTGGGAAATTTGCCGTGTTTAAGTATCTCATTCATGTCCCTATTCAATAGATTTTACACAATTTGATAGGTATTGCTGTAGAAAATATTAGTTTCCCTAAAATAACGAGGCTTACAATTTTGCCATACGAATAAATTGATATAGAATTATGTGACCACGTTGTGTTAAAATGTAACTTCTAATAATATGCACAAATCCTACTGAACATAATAAAAATGTTAATAATATCATGTTAAGTATTTTTGTTCGGAAAGCGAACGTTTGTGCGAGAACAGTTATTAAAATTTATTAGAGCTCAAATATGATTTGAGCGCAATATCTTGCATACTAAAAATTTATGTGTAGTGTAAAATATGTATCCTACATCTCGGAGATAGTTTGACGTGTATATATGCCGATTGATAATGAAAAGATAAAAACGATCAATTTGACTTTATACTGTGTATAAGTATTTGAGTCAAACTCAGCTACCGTGCTTTATCTTTGCATGAACTAATAAAAATTACCTATAAAAAAAACTGATTGTTAGGTATTGTTTGTGGCAGAGAACAAATATATATGCAATTGTGTAATAGGTGTTGGGCTTCTGGTAAGAAATTCAGTTCCAAAATAACCAGAAGGATAGAAAGAAAACAGCAGATACGGAAAGTATAATCTCGTGCACATTCATTTCGTGCTTACTGGCGACTAATCAGTAGGAGCCATTATTACGCCCTTTACCCACTGTGTATTTGTGGGAGTAACGTGCAACGATTGGGCTGATTTTTTTACTGACTAAATGTTCAGTTCAGAAATTGGCTCATAAAATGCAATAATGTTTTTCCACAAACAGTTCTCAAATTCGTGTGAAAAGATAGTTTAACTTTTCATCGGGACCACGTGTAGCGTATAAGTAAGGCAGGCTTTCTCTGGTGTTTATTTTTAGCAGCCATACATAATCTTGAGTTGCCAAACTTATTGCGTCACGACGGTATACATGATACACTACAAATGTACGTGTATATCCCAATTACAGTTACTTATAAGGTGATGGAGTGGAGCATCATACATACTTTTTTCTCTTACAATCAAAATGCAAATTATACGTATTGAAAAAAGAGATGGCCTCAGTTTAAATATCATTACAAGTTATGTGAAATCTATTATATGTACGTGCGGCTATAGATTTAGGGCATTCGAACGCAAAGTATCCTGGAGCATTGACGTCCAATGAAACCAAAATTTAAAATAAAGCAGGTTTATCAAATGGAATGAAATGCGCTAAAAAAACTTTTGACATAATCATGTACCTTAAATAAAATATATTACATTACTGTATATTCCAATTGCTCTCTCGCCTTGGAAATTTATTTTTATTATATCGATCTTGATATATTATAATACGGCCAAGTTTAACACAGTGAATATCGGTGAGAACAGTTAATGCATGAAAAAAAACAATGGCTAGTGTACAAGAATCTATTGTTAACTGTTGTGTTGTAAAATGTTTTTTATTGCCACATGAACATGTCGGCCAGTACTGATACAACACGTTCTGATGCGTCTCTTTTATCCAATAAATCTTGAAATATATGTCATCATGTAAATAGTAATAAAGGAAGCGATGTTCGATTATATCGACAGTAGATATAAACCCTTGATAAAAAATTATGCACGATAATAATAATTAATATAGTTATGCTGCATTTAAGACAATTTAACCCAAAATAATTACCTAATGAAGGGGTCATTCTGAGGATCAGTGTTATATACTCATTGTCTGCTAATTTGGTGTAGCATAAGGCCTTGATTGATAATTAAAAAGTTCGAAAGGTCATTATCCTAGGAGAAATGTTTTTCATATAGTGACAGTGTTTCAGTTACCCTCAACATACATACATCGTCATCATCATCATTATCATCATCATGCCCAGCCATACAAAAGTGAAATTTGATCAATGCTTTACTGCCATATAACCATTAGAAAGGAAAAAATATAAATAACTAAGGGCAAATTTCGGCTGCTGGAGGAAAATTTGGCCACTGGTATCTTGGCAGATAGTGCTCATGAGCCTTGGTTGGCAGACTATCTAGGAGAAGGAAAACTCCGAATACAAACCATCCCCACTAGGAATGGGCGACCTAGTGTTCTTTTAGGGTCCACATATAATCATGAAGTATCAACATACACAGACAGTTTCAAATCTTGTGTGTATTTTGAACATACTAATGAGAAGAAATCATTAAATGTTAAGATATTTGCGTGTTTTGATGTTGAAATATGATCTTCAAATGGATGCTTCAGTTAATTAGACAGTATAGAGCACAGTTAAGCATCCCAATATCAATAAAATTTGTGGCGGTAAAGGATTGCCTTGAAAAATCTGATAAAGATGTTTATAGTGTTTTGTTCGTCACAGAATTCAGGGAAATAATGTTAAAACGAGTTAATAGTGACGAGTTAATAAAGTGACGACTTTCTTACTTCAATTTTCCATGTGTTTTGCACAAAATATGTACAATTAACTAACAATAATTGATTAGGAGGATGGTGGAAACAATTCTTTAAATCATGTTTGCGAGCTTGAAGTAAACACTAATCCCATTGTATGTAACCAGTTATCGAACAGCATAACAAAACTACCGCCAGGCACAACGCACTGACGCGTTTCGACCTTTGCCGTCGTACTCTGTGATGATCATGGAAGGTCGAAACGCGTGATTTCGTTGCAGCTGACGGTAATTTTTTATGTTGTTCGATGACTGGTTATATTCAATGGGATTGGTGTTTACTTCAAGCTCGCAAACTTGATTTAAAGGATGTAAGATTTTGTTCTAATGGATGCATTCATAAAAATTTGGATAATTTGTCAAGAACGACACTACCTTCTCAAGAGTTTGCCAAAGTTGTCCAGGGCTATTTTAGAAATGCATTACTATGGAAGAATTTAAATGTCGTTGTCAATATAAACGCTTTGCCGATGATATTTAATAATCTTAAAAACAGGTCGCGGACACAAAAAAATGATGGAAAGTTTTAAAATGGCTTCACCTCAAAAAAGTTGATTGTCTATCGTACTTAGGCGTATTAATTAAGGCAAATTTTCAGGAATAATTCCAAAATCGATTTACAAAAGTCTATTTTCGTCTGCAAATATTTAAATTGAAAATTAGTGTGACATTTGAAATAAATCCGATTCAATTGAGTATTCATTTAAGAGGAGCTCTATTTCACAAATAACAGAAACAGAGTACCAACAGCTTTAAAACGCATATGCGATTTAAATGAACAGTTTATGTTCTATAATGTAGTTCAATTACTTTTACCAGCAGTAAAAAACCCTAAATATCGTTGATCACCATTTTTGCCTCTTTTGTTAATCATCTTACTAAGACAAGTCGCTTAAACGATTACGGAACAGAACTAACGAACTTTTGAATTATAACAATTATGTAAAATCAATCGCTTAATACACACGTGCAATTGCGTAAAGTATGTGTGAAACTTATTTATGGCAATAGCAGAAAAGCGTTATAAATTTATTAATCTTGGGAAATAAATTAATTTTTGTCCGATATTTGCAAGGAGAAAAATAATTTCCTGGAATTAAGCCGAAGCTGAAGACGAGGCACGTATATAATTATGCGCTTCCCTATTTCGCACTCTTTCCACTGTTTCTGTTATCCGTTTCTTTAGAGTGTTGCAAATATCTAAATACGATCACTTTTAGATACTTGAGAAGAAAAGAAGAAGGAAATGCTTATTATGTCGGACATAGTTTAATTTTCTCATCGCACATTTGTGCAGCATTAATAATGTAGTTTGTGAGCTCGTATCTCAATAGGATATAATTTATAATTGCTATCAATAATTATTTTAATCCAATATCGTCATACATAAGTTTTGGTCAACGGAGCACGGCCCGTTTTGCGTCATATTAACTTTTATTTTAATACTTAGGCCCTGCTACATATTCGTCAAAAACTAACTACAATTCAGGACAAAAGAAATAGGATAAACAATATAATTCTACGCATTAACATAAGTGATAAATTATTAGCAATAATCATTACTAGATTGATAAAACATTCTGTAGGCCATAGAGGATTTGAAAAATTTTTTTTTTACATCGATTGATCCACAGATTTATCTTACTTTATATATGCTTCCGTAAATTCCGCAGAATGATTGAAACACTTTATTCAGTCATTGCATATTTCCATATAAAAAATACATTTCTGACTAAGTTCTACGCGAACTGATCCTGTCCTTCAGTATCGATTATGGTCTTAAACACATTAAATCAAATTTAGGCGAGAACATTGCTAAAATTTCACGGTCGTTGTGATTACTGTATTAAACTTAGTAAAGGTGAACAACTTTTTATCATAGTCAATAAAAGCGAATAAAAAATAAGTCTCATTAGGAATTGCATTTATTCCTGTCAAACTGGATACACTAGTGCGTAAAACGCAATCACCCATACAAAATGCCAAAATTAAGGTCGCATCGAAGTTGAGATAAAACGCTTTTATAGAATTCTATTTGCTTTTAAAAACATTAGCAAGATTATTTAATTTACAAAAAAATGGACAAATGCATCTTCGAGTCAAACGAGGTGGAAACTATTTCACTAAGACAAATATTTATTGGCACATTATCCAATGACATTATAACAATTGCATCAATTTTATTTGCAGAATTATTACTAATGCCTAACTTCGTCAGATATTGTTCACTCACAAGTAAGACAATTTTTGTCTTATTATAGCAAAATATTTTCGTTTTTATCTCAGTGCTTATCATTAACGTTTACATGAATGGTCTTTATTTGCATAGTTAGATATGCAATCGACAGTTTTGACAGAATCTATATTCAAATTTGCCACAAGAATCGTTCGCAATAATTCGACTATTCTCTGACTTGTTAACCGGAAAAAAGAGGCTTAGTGATGATCGAGCTGTTACAACAAACGTTAGATTAATCACAAATGGTCGTATTTTGTTATGAGTTAAAAACATCACTGATTCATTTTATTTCGGGTGAGCGCGCCCCAAAGGCATTTGAATGACACAATACAATAAATATAAATAAATAGAAGTATTTAATTCCCTTTTGATAGTTCAGGATTCTCCTGAGTTGAATGTTAAATTTAACCAAAACTAATAGGACATGTAAGCCTACAATTTAGTGGTTGTTTAATAATTTAAATAAATTTTTAGGAATCTCAGTTAGTGAGCCATAATGTCACACTAAACAAAGTGTGAAAAATAGACGTTAAGGTTTATATAACATTAAATTGAGAATACGTAAAAATTTATCTCTAGTTTGCGGTGATATGAAAATTAGGTTACATTATTTTTTTTTATACAACTGAAAATCGTAGTGCGTAATTCGTCTTTTATGGTTGATTAAACAAACTTTATACATGAATGGTTGCTTTAACTTCTACAAAATTATTCTTATATATTTGATTAAACCTATTATTCACCTATGTGACTCTTAAATAGTAACTATGTCGTTTTGCATTATGTCTTCTGTAGCATATAGAATTTTCTAGTCATTAGATTAATGCCAAAATTGCCATAGGTGATTAATCGCCCAAATAAGCGCACTGACAAATATATATATATATATATATATATATACAATATTAAATACTAATATTGCATCAATTTTGAAGGCGTTAATAATATGGTCAGTTTAATTTTCTTGGTAAGTAGTCTATCACTCGGTGTTGTAGTGGAGCAAATAGGCTTCGAAGACACGCAGTGATTCACTTCAGCGTACTATAGAATCTAACAGTACAGCGGAACTACTGTCAGTCATACGAACTCACGCGTATCGAAATTCTATGGTTCTACACAATGGCATTGGTGCTTACTTTAAGCTCGCAAACTTAATTTAAAAATTGTTATCAACATCTGTACCATTCTTGATTTTTTAATTGCACAACGTATATAAATATGACGGAATCTGAAGAAAGTTGTATATACGTGAATGAATATAAATTTTGCAGAGAAATTTCAAGTCAAATATAATTTATGCGAGACCACTAGAGGCTAGAGTTGCATATCCAAAATTGTTTGCACTATATATGTATGGCGTTTTATTCCTCGTTAGTCAGTTTGCTGTCGTGCACTGATGATGATCGTGGAGGGGCGAAACGCGTCATTACGTGTGAATTGTAGAAGTTTTACAATGTTTTTCGATTGGTTAAATACGATACGACATGAGCTTACATCCAGTTCGCAAACCCGATTTGAAGATTAGTTATCACTTCCCGTGCAATAAATTTCAGTTAAATAATATTTCTGTTTTTAATTATTTATTTATGTCTGATAAAATTAATTTCATTATGTCAAAAAAAGACAGGCCTAAACAAAATAAAAGAACGGAAAATTTTAAAATTCAATTGAAGATTTAGCGTTACGCAAGTTGAGTTTGTATATATATCTCAGTCTGTCGCCATAACGACAGATGTGCGTTATCAATTAAAGTAGCATATTTCGAGGGAAAGTATACTTTTATTTTGATTGGACGAGGCTGAAAAACTGTCAGGGTACATTCAGAGCTTCGTATATGACAATTTCGGTCAAATTGACTAGGAGGAATGCCTATAATTTGAAGTTTATTTCGTTCAATTTAATTGTCAAATCTAATTTGCTAAAGAATGTTATTTTATTAGTCACCCAGAAGGTGTTGGGCTAATTTGAGCATTATAAATGATGGAAATACAATTTAAATTGCCTTGGCATGCACATTTATCTATTTGTTTTCATTAGTTCGCAAATTAATTATATTAACTGCATAGACACCAAGTGCGCTCGTTCAGACTTCCGCAGAATGGACAAAAATGTACAGTTATTTTGGCTTAGCGATCTGTTAGCATAAATCATTTTGGCTGTTGAGATTTTTTCCACAAAACTTGCAAATAAATCCGCATTTCAGGAAAATTTATATGCACTTTTTTCAGAAAGTCCTAATATTGCACTGGCAGTGCATCGAATAAGCCAAAGTTTCACCGTTATACTAATTTCTCCATAGAATTTATAACTACTAGTGAGACACAAACAAATCTGTTGCTTAATGCATTTGTTGCTGCATGTATGTGCCACTGGAAAATTTTTTCTCATGGCATTTTATATTTTTACTAACAGGGCCTTTGCTTTCTCTTGCTACGTAAGGAATGCTGAAGTTCAATTTATTGGAAAAGTAGAAAGGATATCCTAGTTCTGGCATGCTGCGAAAAGACGTAGTCAAAATATAAATTATAATCGAACATATAAACTCCTTTATTATATAAATTCTTCCACGCACCATGTTCTATAATGACAGATAGAAGCCAGATAATGGGACATTTTGCAGGTAAAATTAGTGTTTATCCACTTAAAGTGATAATTTATCAAATGCCTAAATGATTTAAAGCCACAATTAGAAGCAATGTGAAACTCGCAATGAATCTTATATTAGCAGTGTACGCAAGAACAAATCTTTCGTAGGCCAAATAATCAGGCAAGTCAATATTAGACACGAAGATACGCTAAACTATGGGTGAACAAGAAGTTTCATAATGGCACAGTCCAATTGTTCCGCATCATTTGACAAAACATATCTTCGAGTCAAGGCATTGTACAGTTGCTGTAAACGGATCATCAGAAAGCACAAAACAGATGCGCACCTGAAACGGAAAACTTTACTTCATGGAGTTTTTGGCTCGACGTTCTGATCCTCTATGAGATAGGGTGTTGTTAGAAGCGCCATGTTATGTACATATCGGCAAAACTACAGTTCTCCCCCACCATGAATATTTTTCTTCACCTTAATAGACAACCATGGCTATCGTTGTGGCCTGGACAAATAAAAAAAACTCTAGTATTTTTTTAAATTTGATTGCGAAGTGCCAGCTTTATATTTCCAATGCCGTGTTTTGCGTACGCGGGTTCGAGCTTTGCCGAAACCGTTTAAATTTGCTTAAGTCTGCTATTGTGAGTATTGTACTGTGTATATTTGCCTGAGTATGGTGCTGGAAATTATGCACCGAAACGTCGCCAGTAAACAAAGATGTGATAGAACCGCATTTCCATTGGGACGAATACAAACCCAGCTTGATCGAAGACAAAAAGGAAATGGAAATTGTGATCAATCGGATTTTGTGAAACTGTTTGTGCAAAGACAGAACCCGCCTAAGCAAAACGCTGCATTGGAAAATAATAAAAAACCATTTGGCATAATAGAGAATTTTTTATTATGTGCATATTATTTCCATACAGCCTATGAAAAGTCTGTTTAAACTCATTCAGCCAAAGTGCCAGCAATAAAAAGAAGCCATTACATAAATGTGCAAATAGCAGTTTAGTACTTGCAGTGTTCTTATAACGTCGCTGACAAAATGTATGTGGCCGCGAATAGTGGCTTTGTTTTAAAGCCTGTCTTTTAACCTGTTTCGCAACCGAAGTCGAGCAATTCTTGCAATTGTGGGTTAAAAACCAATTTAGGCTTTTTCTCAGTCGTGCCAAATTTCCCCTGCTTGGAAATGAAATATGGCGTATTTCATTTATATTTCATCGCCAACAGAACTAATATCGCAAAGAGCATGGAATTTTCAAATATATATCGAATTATGTTTTCTGTTTGTAATTTATTCAGGTGGTCATGTCGTCTTTTAAAGCAAAATGTGTACATAAGTCATTTCAGATCTGTAATTATATGTATAATAGCTAATTTATGGGATGGTATTAAATTAAAGTTTAATGACAGGATTTGGTTATATATTTGTTTAAGGTGTAAATTAAACGTGACTTAAATTAGCAAATACACTATATCTAATGAATTGGTTCTGTCTTAATAAGACGCTAATCAGTTAATTCCAAGAATTGCCACAGGTGAGGTTTGAGCAAGTGCATTTTGTTTAAATCTTTGACTGCGATAAAACTGGCAAATAAATGAAAAGTTTTCAATAAGGATAAACTAATATATTTTATGCATTGCATTTATTATGCCACGCATTGTTGTAAATAATGTACTTTATGAAGACCGTACATATTGATATTATCATTCTGCCTGGATAAATGGGTTTTATTTTTTTCTATATTATGACCACTTTAATGATGTAACGCATGATGAAAATTTCAAATGTAGGTACAAGCTCCTTGTTTTCATATGGAAAGTACCCAATTTATAGATGAATTGCTTAGCGAATTCGCTTTGCAGTGTGTGAAAATTTGAATATGTTCAAAGACATGCATGCGTGTAATTGTTTTTCTGCAATTATTATCTTCGGGATAAATAAATTATTTTGTATATCCATTATGGTAGGGATTCAATTTTATTTGGTAAACAAATACTTTTTGTGCAAGTGTGTATTAGGTGTTGCGAACCTAGTAACTAATTAGTTCAGTTGCGACCAGAAGGATAAACCAAAGGCAGCATGAACGGAAAGTATAATCTCATGCACATTCGTTTCGTGCTTACTGGCGACTCACCAGTAGGAGCCGGTATTACGCCCTTTAACCACTATATATTTGGTAGAAGAATGTGGGATAATAGGACAGTACAATCTCCTAGACGAATGTGAAAACCTGTAATATTGAAGCTAACATAATCTAAAGTCAACGACAATGCGACTTCAATGCTAACTCACACCATATAATATATATACCGAGTCTGTAAAGGATACTAACACTATGGCTATTGTGTTAGTAAATGATACTTTTTTTGAAATCGATGAGTACCGGATACTAACACTATGGTTTCCGAGTTGGTACATGATACCAACCTGATGGATATAAATTTATACTATAGTTCACCCAAATTGAGAATTACAACAATTTCCGAACACCTGTTACTCCAGTTAAACCATACACTCTGGCCCTCATCGATATCATTTTACTTAACTGAACCGTCGCGTAAATAATAGGATTGGTGATAAGTTTAACTTAGCAAAATAGACATAGAAAACATTTTTGTAATTATTTTGAACGTGTATAAACAAATAAACATAAATAAAGATTTAATAGCAGTAAAAAGAAATAAAAAGACCTAGAAATGTTTATGCCGGTTAAGCCAGGAAACAACAAATAGAGTTATGCAGGTGTCAAGCTGCACAATCACAATAACTCTATGACCAACGATTTGGCAAGTTGAAGCATCATGTATGAACTCGGGTTGAAAAACCATTCAAGCGTGTATAAATAATGTATGTGAATAGTGATAGCCTTGATATGGCACCAGATTGATTATTTGTTATCTTGTATAAATAAACAATTTTAGTTGAATGAATCAGTTTCATTTGTACGCCTATAACTAAATCGTTTACTATAATTACCTACAGCGCGACATGAAACGTGTTGTAGAGAACCGCTAAATTGTTTTAACAGACAGTATAAAATCACGCTTACTGATTGCACAACCCAACTAAATAAGTTTGATTTTGGCTCGAAATAATCACACACACACATCATCATTATCACATATATATATATATATATATATATATATATATATATATATATATATATATATATATATGGTATAAGTATATGTATATTAATTTTACAACCAACAAGTGACAAGGTAGAAATTTCAGTTCATCAAATTTATTTGTTTCATCCGTACTGGGCACTCGAAACGAGGCACATTTACTTCTGAATTCAGCAATTCATCCACTATGTCAACCAAGCCAAGCAATACGTGCAATATTTATTTATATCCCAGCTTAAATTTGTGTTCAGTCTTTATATCATTTGGAGCACATTTGGCATCGCTATCTACTCGAAGTCCTAACTGACCATTCTCAATCTGTCATCAGCAAATAAACTCGATACACACTAAAATTTATAAAAAATCAAGACTTCATAATATATCATCTTTTCTCAGTACAAAAATACTGCATAAATTGTATATATAAATATATACATATATACATCATCATTTCCAGCCACACAAAGTCAAGTGACTAATGTTTCACTGCCATATAACCATAAGGAGTGAAAAAAAAGTATATAAGTGAATTTAGACAAATTATTATTGAGATTTACGAGAGAGAGAGAGAGAGAGGGGGGGT